>JAOXJQ010128521.1:0-15182 GCA_025762765.1 Quercus bicolor | reverse complement strand
AACCAAAGTGTTTTAACATATCAAACCCATAAACTATAACACCATAAGAAACATAAAGTAAAACTGAAGCATAAACTAAAAAACACTGTTTATGACATGCTCCCCCTCAATATGACACTCCCCCTCAAGAGCTGCCCTTCAAAAATTCTTCCCCTTTTTGACCAGAATGGCCAAAGGGTTAGTGCTGGGTGTTGATACTATCAAACTTGGCAGAAAGTATGTTGAGCTGATCCTGAATTGCTGCCATCCTGTCAGTATGCTCATTCTGGACTTTTTTGAATCCATCAATCCTTTCCAGGATGATCTGGAATGCATCAGGAGGTACCTCTGATGAGGTTGAAGCTCTGCTCCTCTTGCCTCGGCTTCTGGGTATTGAAGTTTGTCCTGCAGTCATTGTCTCAGTCTCTATTTGGTCACCTTCACCTTGATCACCTACCTCTTCATCACCTAGAAGACGAACTTGTATCTTGATGATGGTTAGCTTGTTGATGGCTGAAGGTGTAGGCATGGGGTTGGTATCTTGAGGGATTTCAACATCTTTTGCTCTGAAAAGCCTCATAAGTAGGCTAGGAAAGATCAGCTTGGGCCTAGAGGTGGTTTTAGTCTCATCCACAATAGTGTCAAAGATGTGAGAGTTGATGTCAATGAAGGTTTTCTCCTTAAGTTCCGTGAGGAAGATAGCTCTGGCATTGTTGATTGTAGTCAGCTTCCTCACAGGGTACAAGTTGAACATCATGATGGTGGTTAGGCACCTCATGTTAGCTGGAAATGCTGTAGTGTTGAGGCATCTCCCTTCTCTTTGTCCACCAATGTGAGTTTGGACAGTTTCTATAGATAGCATCCTATCCTTGTAGTTGGTAAAGTCAGAGTCCTCTAAGCCTTCAAGCCCTAGCACCTCATCTATGTTATGGGCATCTATGGTGAATTCCTTTCTTCTAACCCAACAGCTCAACTCATCCTCCCTTATCACAGCATTTGCTTAGAATTCTCTAATTAAAGGCTCACAAATAGCAGGTAGGTCACTCAACAATTTATCCCATCCTCTACCCTCAAAACAACTTGGAATGAAGGTGTCCTTCAAATCCCCTAAGTCAATAAATATTTCCTGAATGATGGTTCCCCTCAAGAAAGAATCTCTATATCTCTCAAAGTGTTGAACCGACCTAAATAGGTTATGGTCTATTTTCAACCTTTTGTCAGCTTTCTTAGCAGGAGTCTTCTTCTTTGTAGGAGATGGGGCCATCTGTAAACAAGCAGAAAAGGCCACAATACAGAGCACAATAGATGGACACTCAGAACTTTAGTAACATATTATTGTAAAAAAAAATATATTGCACCAAAACACTCAATCTAGACACAGTTCAGAGTCAGAAGTTGAATGAGAAAACTCAAATTAGAAAGGTATAGAACAACCTATCAACACAACAAGTCAAACAAAAAAAAAAAAAACTCTAGGGCACATTCCCAAGCACAAACTTCAACAATCAATACTCAGTTGTATTGAAGCAGTGAATACCACATTTGTCCCAAAAAAAAATATGTCTATGAGACATATCTAAATGATTATGATATGATCAAACCAACACAGAGCATACAGTATCCTCAAGGCAGAAGCAGCATTCATGATAATAAGAAACTATAGCAACTAAAAGTCGAGACATTATAACCCAACAATCAGAATTCAACCATATTCAACCAAAAATACTCACAAACAGAGTATATCACAAAAACAATATCATATGACAATGTGACCAATAAACATGGGTATGAGATTTACCAATCATCATAGATCAATTTACAAACTATACTAGTGAAATGAAACATGAAAGTAATCGTATTTAGCATCCTAGAAACAAGATCAACCATGCCCAAACACCCAAACTCAACAAACATGAACCCAGCCTATAACCAAAACCACAGATATCACAAAACTTAATAACGATTCATAAATCCAAGAAAACAAAGCTCAAAACATGAAATATGTAGTGAGAGAGAGAAAACCCATACATTTTTCTTGAAGATTTGGAGATGAAATGAAGCAAAAATGTAGGTTTGTTCGAGAGTGACACGGTGAGTTTGAGAGTGTTTTAGGTAAGGAAGAAGATGAACAGTTAGAAATGTTCGAGGAAAAACTGAAAAGGTTTAAAAATTGACCAATTTTGCGCAAAACACGCGATTTTCGCGACTGAATCAAGTCGTGTTCCAGTTGCCAGGGCCAGCCGCCAGAACACTTGGAAGAAAACTTTTGAAAAATTTTCTAAGTGCTTTTCGTGACTGGAAGTTCCACTCGCAAAAGAGTCGCAAACTGAGCCACAAAAATCTCTGTGTACCCCTCACGACTGGACCTTCCACTTGTGAACAAGTCGCCAACTTGAGCCGCGAAAAGCATGAAACTCCAAATTTTTGAAAATTATTCTAAGTCTTTTTTGCGACTGAAGCATTTACCCTCCAATGAGTAGCCAGTGAGTCACGAAAAATCTCTGTTATGGACTCACAATTGGGGCATGTGACTGGTTTTACCTGCAACTGAGTCGCCAGAGCAAGGCAACACAATTTTTGAATTTTTGACAATTTTTTTGTAAAAACAAAGTACTTTCAAAAAACAACTAAAACACTCAAAATTCATTTTGTGATTGATTAACAATGATTGAGCATGTGAAAACACATTTAAACAAGTACAATCACACGAATGAATATGTCATTCATTGAATATAGACATGTGTGTTGTGTGTGGATATCAAAAATGAGATAGTCCTTAGTCTAATGTGAAGCTTCAATGATCAATTCAATCAAGGCATACACAACTAGCACTAGATAATGTGACCCATCTCAATTATAGAAATATGCATATATGATCTCCCACATAAACTTGAGTACAATATCTTTGAAACTTTTCATTTGGCTCCATGTTTAACATATCATTTGATCTTTTTGAATCAATACATCTCATTGTGAGATTGATGCTTGAAATTTTTGATATTTCACTTTGATGAGTTAGCCTTTGGCTTTTTGAGCATCATACAATTTTAATTTTTGGTTGCTTTCCCTTTTTCCTAGTCAAATACTAGTATGTGTGACAGGCTTTTGCAACTCAATATCTCTTTTCATTTGGAAATTTACATTTGGTCAGCTCTTTTTATCAAAAACAATAAAATAAATAGTGGGAAGATATATAGACACAAGTCTATGCATGTCTCAAGATCAACAAAACCATTCACTAATCATTCATGACAAGGTTGAAGATCTATTTACATCAGTCACATAGATTTCAAAATTTCTCCCACACTGATATGAGTGCATAGGGAACAAGCTATGCTCGTAGATGCACAAAGCCATTTGCACAAAGGTACAAGAGAACACATATTTAGAGACAAAACTCAACAATGTTAATCAAACTTTTTGGATTTTCTACTTTTTATGTGGTTTTTGGATTTTTGACACACAAGAAGAAAGAGATTGATAAAAAACAACAATGTAAAAACATTTTAAATGAATGAAAGCAAAAACAAACAATTTATAATTCACATAATCAATAAACAAACCAACAGTCACACAACATAGGAAGAATTAATGCATGGACATGTTGTAATGCTTATGCATGAGTACCCTTCATCACCCACACGTCACGTGCATTTGGGGTGATATCCTTCTAGGATTGGGTACGAAAGTTAGGACTTTCAAACCTTCTAGTGAAGCTTTTCAAGCAGTTGGTGAATGCATCAATTATCTTCATCACGTCCATCATTCCGGGATCACCATTTCGATCTCTTGATGGCTCAACAACCCAAGTCCTCTTGTCATTTCTTGGCTTTCTTGACCTTTGATCACTTGCATTCCTCAATGCTCTCAGCTTATGACAATTGGGTTGGGTGTGCCCTTGAAGTCCATAGTGATGACACACATGGTTCGTTCTAGAACCTCTTTGCGATCGTGGAAGAGATTTTGCTTTAGCTTCAAACCTAACCACAAATTGATTACGGGGCTTGTTTAACACTCACTGGTCAGTCACATTCTTCTTCTCTTCTCAACATTTGCCTTTTCAACAGTAGGGGCAACTACAACCGGCTCTTTGGCCTTCACAAACTTTACTTCTTTGGAGATGTTCATAGTTGAACTACTTTCTCTAGTGTATCCTAATCCGGTTTTGTCAGAGAAGGTCTTTTGAAAGGAAAGGACATCATCAAGCTTATCCTAACTGGATAGTTCTTATTATTGCTTTCGAGAATGAGTACAATTTTCTATTACATCCTACTGGTGGTATTTCTTCAAATGCTCAATATTCCATGGTTGTTGGGGTCTCTGCCCGTCTAGGGTCTCCAAGTGATAGCTGCCTTGTTTGGAGTAATGGATGACCTAGTAAGGTCCTTCCTATATGGGGTCGAGCTTTCCGTAGGCAGAGTCTTTGGTTGCTGGGGTGACCTTGTGCAAGACTAGGTCTCCTATGTCAAGTCGTCTGAGCTTCACTCTTTTGTTGTAGTACTAGGCCATCTTCTGTTGGTACTTTGTCATCTTGTCGGAGGCTTTCTCTCTCACTTCATATATACAATCCAGGTTAACTCGTAGCTGGTGGTCATTATTCTCCTTGTGGAACATTTCTTGCCTGATGTTGGCTATTCCCACCTCGACCGAAATTATTTTCTCGGTACCATAGGTGAGTTTGAAAGGGGTTTCTTCTGTTGGGGTTCTTACCGTGGTCCTATAGGCCCACAAGACACTGGGCAATTCTTCTGGCCAGACACCTTTTGCATCGTCTAACTTGGCCTTGATTATCTTGAGTAGTGTCCGATTTGTTACCTCCATCTATCCGTTTGCCTGTGGATATCCTGGGTTCTTGATCCCTAGGCCTGAACAGAAGTCCCTAAAACTTTGGCTATCGAATTGCTGCTCATTATCTGATATAATTGTCCATGGAATCCCAAACCTGCAAATTATGCTCTTCTATACAAAGTTGTGGATTCTGGCTTCAGTGATGGTTGCTAATGCCTCTGCTTCGACCCAATTTGTGAAGTAGTCAATGGCGACTGATAGAAATTTTATCTGTCCTTTACCTTGAGGCAACGGGCCGACGATGTCAATTCCCCATTATGCAAAGGGCCAAGGGGAGGATATTGTCATCAGTTTCTCCGTTGGAAGGCAATGGACATTCCCAAACCTTTGGCACTTGTCGCACTCCTTGACGAGCTCCCTTGCATCTACCTGCATTGTAGGCCAGAAATAACCTGCTCTAATCACTTTACTTACTAGTGATTGGGGGCCTGCATGGTCTCCGCAAACTCCTTCATGGATCTCCTTTAGAACATACTTGGCTTTTTCTTCGTCCACATACTTCAGGTAAGACATGGAAAAGCCTCTCTTGTATAGTGTGTTGTTCAGGATCGTGAACCTAGTTGCTCTCTTCCTGACCTTCCTAGCTTCCTCAGCGTCTTGAGGGAGATGCCCATCCTAGAGAAAAGATATGATTGGTGTCATCCAGCTATCTGTGCTCTGGGTTGTGAATGCGGAGATTTCCTCGATGCTGAGGTGTTTTTGGACTTCCATCATTAAGCCCATGCTCGCCGCTCCTTCTTCCGATAATGCTAACTTCGCAACTTCGTCTGCTACCATGTTCTGGCTTCTGGGGATTTGTGCAAATTCCACTTTATCAAATTCCTGAGTTAGGTGCTTCGTTAGCTTGACGTATTTCTATATCCTTTCCTCTTTTGCTTCATATTCTTCCTTAATCTGCCCTATCACTAGCTTGAATCACTCTGAACTAGTAGGTTCTTAGCTCCGAGGGCCTTTCCGAGTCTCAATCCCATTAGTATCCCTTTGTACTCGGCCACATTATTGGTGGCTGGGAATTTCAGTTGAAATTCATATTTGAGCGCTTCTCCGTCAGGGGCAGTTATGATGACCCTTACTCCCTCCTTCTTTTGGGTTGACGAACCATCGTTCTGTACTGTCCACCGTTCTGCCTCGTTGGTACGGCTTTCCTCGTCCAGGAGGGTGAACTCAGTGATGAATTCCGCCAAGGCTTATGCGTTAAAGGGCTGTCCTGGGGTGGTACTCAATGTCGAACTGGTTGAGTTCAATTGCCTTAAGCTTGTTCATGGACTTCTTAATGGGTTGATCTATCATCACCAAGATGGGGTTTGATTGAAAGTATGGTCTCAGTTTGTGCAAGGCTACTATTAGTGTGAATGCAATCTTCTCAATCCTTGGGTACTTGGCCTCAACACCTTGGAAAGCTTGACTGATGTAGTAAACTGAGAGCTGCGTCTTGCCTTTTTCTCGAATCAAGGCTGCGCTCACGGTCGTGGCTGATACCGCCAGATATAAATATAAGTTTTCCCTTTCTTTGGGCGGACTCAAGAGAGGTGGATTGCTCAGGTAACGTTTGAGTTCCTAAAACGTTGCCTCGCATTCGTCAATCTAGGTGAAAGCCTGTTTCAATGTCTTGAAGAAGGGTAAGCATTTGTCTGTCACCTTAGAGACGAACTTGTTGAGCGCGGCAATTCTTCATGTGAGCTTTTGGACTTCTTTAATGGTCTTAGGTGATGTCCTGTTGAGTATGGCCTTCAGCTTCTTCGGATTTTCTTCTATCCCTCTTTGGGACACCATGAATCCCAAGAATTTCCCCGGGGCTACACCAAAGGCACCCTTGCTAGGGTTCAACTTCATCTGGTACTGTCTGAAGGTGGCAAACATCTCCTCCAGGTCATCCAGGTGGGTAAGCTCTTCCTTACTCTTGACGAGCATGTCGTCCACATACACCTCCATATTCCTGCCAATTTGCTTGTTGAATATTTTGTTCACTAACCTTTAATAGGTTGCTCTGGCATTTTTCAGCCTGAAGGGCATTACCTTATAGCAATAGAACCCCTGACTTGTGATGAAAGCAATTTTCTCCTGATCTTCTTTGGCCATTTTTATCTGGTTGTACCTTGAGAAAGCATCCATGAACGTCAGTAACTTATGCCTAGTTGTAGAATCCACTAGCTGGTCTATTCTCAGTAGAGGGAAACTATCTTTCGGGCAGGCTTTGTTCAGGTCTGTGAAGTGCACACATATTCTCCATTTTCCATTTGCTTTCTTCACTAGGACGACATTTGCGAGCCAATCAGGATAGTAGACCTCCCGAATAAAGCTTGCTGATAATAGTTTGTTAACCTCGTCTATAATTGCTTGGTTCCGTTCTGGGGTGAAGACTCATCGTCTTTGCTGGACGAGCTTTCTCTCCGGGTCCATGTTTAGCTTATGCTGAATAACTTTAAGAGATATGCCTGGCATATCTTCGTGAGTCTAGGCGAAGACATCCAGGTTTTCTTTAAGGAACTGGATGAGCCTTGCTTTCATCTCGAGACTTAGTGTTGTCCCTATTCATGTCGTCTTGGTTGCCTCCTTCGACCAATTCCACTGTCTTTAGGGCTTCCACTTTATCTTTTTCTTTCTCCTTGATCATTCATGTATGGTTCTCCTTTGCAGCCAACACGACCTGGTAGCATTCCCTGGCTAGGATTTGATCTCCTTTTACCTCACTAACACCATTCTCAGTTAGGAACTTTACCTTTAAGCAATAGGTGGAAGTGGCTGACTTCCATCGGTTGAGTGTGGGTCTCCTAATGATCAGATTGTAGGATGAGGGGCAGTTTACCACTAAAAATTCTAATTGACGTGTCAACTGCTTCGGGTAGGTCCCCACTATTACTGTCAAAGTCACTATGCCCTTAGGATATACTTTGTCCCCACTGAAACTGACGAGGGGGGGAGTCAAATGGGCGTAGTCTTCCTAGATCTAGCTTCAGCTGCTAGAAAGCGGGAAGGTAGATGACGTCTGTGGAGCTATCATTGTCCACAAGGATCCTCTTGGTGTTGAATCCTTCTATCATGAGCATTATGACCAAGGGGTCGTTGTGAGGCTGCTTCACTCCCTTAGCATCTTCCTCACTAAAAGACATGTCCTGGTTCGTCCGTCTCTGTTTAAACAGGGGTGTCATGTGAATTCTGTTCACCTGCCTTTAACATGCTTTCTTGAGGGATATGAATGACTCACCTGTGAATGGCCCACCTATGATCTTTCTTATCTCCCCGATCACAGTTTGTGGTCGTTGAGACATGTGATCCTCGTTTTTGGGTGTAAACCTGCGCTGGTTTTTATCATCGTCTCTGAACCTACTAGATTTTCCCTTCTTTACATACATCTGCAGTTTTCCTTTCCGTATCAATTCCTCTATCCGCTCCTTCAGGTCTTGGCAATCTTCTGTGTAGTGGCCATGATCCTTGTGGAACCGGTAGTACTTCTTCTTGTCTTAGATGTTGGAGGACGAATGTAATGGCCTTGGCCATTTGAGGTAATGCTTATCCTTAATCTGTGCCAAAATTTTGTCAACTGGCATAACTAAAGGAGTGAATTTTACTATTCGAGGAGTTTTTTTGTCTTTCCGTTTAGCCCCGTCGTTGGTTCGGTGATCTGGACGTTCCCTATTTTGTCCCCTACGATCGTCCTCCTTCTTTCCCTTGTCCATTGGCTTCTCTATGTCCCTTATGGCGGCTAGTGCATCTTCAGCATTCATGTACTTCTATGCCTTCAGGAGCATCTCTACCATCTTCTTAGAAGGATTCTTCGCATGTGACACCACAAACTCTCTGGACTTTAGCCCTGCCTTAAGGGTCGTCAACTACACTTTGTCATCAGCTTCGTCTACCTCCAGGGTCTTTCTCGTGAATTGTTTCATGTACGACCTTAGGGTTTCTTTCTCCCCTTGTCTAATAGTAAGCAAGTGGTCCGCTGGCCTCTTAGGGCGTTGTCCCCCAACGAAATGGTGTAAAAAGGCGTTGCTCAATTGCTCGAAGCTGTCGATGGACGAAGTTTGTGAACCACTCTCTTGTAGCTCTTTTGAGAGTGGTAAGGAAGGAATGACACAGTATTTCATCAGGAGGCTGTTGAAGCCTAGTGTCGTCTTGAAGGTGTTTAGGTGGTTTGGGGGTCCTTAAGTCCGTCAAACGGTTCAAGTTGGGGCAATCGAAATTTTGATGGCACTGGGCACTCTAGGATGACTGTAGTGAAGGAAGAGTCTGTTGTCCTGACCATTCTGTCCAGGCTCCGGTCCGTTTTCTCCTTAATGGCATTCCTCAGCTCGTTCATCTCCTTCCTCATCTCTTGAAGAAGATCTGAGTTCTATTCATCTGGAGTAGTAGGCCCTCGGCGGTCACTTCTTCTATGGCTATCTCCCTCATCCTCCTGATTGGCTCGAGACTGATTCTCCTCTTGTTGAAGCCATAGCCTCATTTCCTGATTCTGCTTGGTGAGCTCTTCAAAGGTGGCCGCTAGAGCCTGAACTGGTTGAGCTAAGGCTATTGAATCCTGGTTGGACTCCATCTGAATATATAGAAGTTAATAGGAACTACATTTCCGAATCTGAATACGAAAATGTTGTCCCCATAGACGGCGCCAAACTGATGAAGTGTAAATTCGTCTGTCGTAGTGAACACATTCGGATGGAGTCGGATATTCATCTGCGTCACTGTGGAAGTAGCAATCCTTCACAATGGTCACCAGTGTGGTGCTTGCCACAACGCCTCCGATGCCAAAGTTAGTATAAGAAACTTATAGTAAATAATAGAGTATAAAAATAACTAGGGATGCTGTTTTTGTGTCAAAGTTCCTTCTATTAGAGGTGTGAGGGCTATATATATACATTCTCTTAGCACCTAGCCGTTGTGGCTGTTATGGTGGTTTTAATGCTCCTTTGGGTAACATCTCACCCCCAGTAATATGGACTTTAATGGGCTTCCAACGGTCTGCATAGCTGGCCTTTTAACCGCCTGACTCATTTATTGACTGTATTGAATGACTTCTCTACCTTCATCAACGGTGTGGTTATATTGCGGGATGCTTAGTTGTTTCGTCTGTTAAGGTGACTTCGTCAGTATTAATGACTTTGTCCAAGGAGGTTGACTTCGTCAGTCCCGTCAGTATGTGTTACCACAGGTTTAATAATCATGCTTGTCTGTAGCTCTCGGATGTACTTGATAAACAAGCAAAGAAAGCTAATCAGACTTTAAAAAAATGTTCATTTAGGCAAAATGATAGTTTAATGTTACAACAGTACAATTCTCTAGACAGAAAGATTCAACTGAAATCACCAAAATCTTCACCATAAAAGAGATCAAGAAGGCTAACAATAAATAAGTATATTTTTTTGTTGAATAAATTATTATTATTATTATTATTAAATTATAATAATAATTTATTCATAAAAAATTATTATAATAATAATTTTTTAATAATAAAAATAATTATTATAAAACTTTAATCATTGGTCGGGGAGGTTTTGGTATTGTTTATAAAGGATTTTTATTGAATAATAGGATCGTGAAATCCAAAATGGTGAATTAAAGTAAATATGAGCAATTTATCAATGAGATAGTCTTCCTTTCCCAAATTAATCATAGGAATGTGGTTAAATTATTGGGTTATTTGGAGATATCAGTTCTTTTACTAGTCTATGACTTTGTCCTAATGGGCCTCTTTGAGTACAAACATAATGAACGTAGGTATCCACTATATTGTTGAAAATTTGTCTTAGAATTGCTATAGAAATTACTGAAGCAGTATTATATTTGCTCTATGCCTCTCGTCTTAAGAAAGCCTCTTCTTGTTAAAATTAAGCAAAAGATGATGCGTTCTTTGGATTAAAGGCTCTTAGGCCACTCCACATAATATATATATATATATATATATATATATATATATATATATAACATTATAGAGTAGCATTAAGGAAAATATCTATAACCTATGAAAAAAAAAAAAAAGGTAGACCAGATTTGTTCAATACATTATGATGAGTTTTGTTGTAATTTAGACCAAAGTGACAATTCTAAATTCAATACTTTATAATACTTGACTTGAAAAACATGTTTCTTAAAGTACTAAACTCATCTTAGATCTACCCAATTACAAGTAGAGTGTATTTTGTCAAAGGATTAGCCAATTACAAAACATATAACCCTAATAATCTCCCCCTTTGGCAATTCGTGACAAAACCACAAACAACAATTATGAGAGATGTCTAACACAACTACCCATAACTTACAAAAGTACATAAGTCTAACCCTACTACAAACTCTTGAAAAACTTTGTAAAAAGAGAGATCATGGTATGGTAGACTTGCAACCTGTCTTAACTGAAACACTTAAACAAGATTCATCAACGCATCAAGTGTGAAACATAGACAAGTTGTATAAAAGAAGAAACATGTGTATAAAGAGAGAAAACAAGCAATACATGTGAGATAAAGTGAAAAACATACATCATCTTATATATGGAAAGAAGAATACAATGTATTTAAAAAAAATGGTCACAAGACTGCGATACATGAAGTGAGAAAAGATACAACAAAAGCTCACTACATCCCTCAAGGCACTCTCCCCCTATCTAGTATCTCCTATGCTAGCTTTCCCTCTAACATAATGACTACTCTCATATACAAAACGACTCCCCCTTTTTGTCATAAGTGACAAAGGATGCATCTTTGAGAGGTCATCATCTCATCATCACTAGAAGAGCCAAAACCATCAACATCATCATCATCATCTCCACCAGAAGATGACTCCTCAGTAGGCTCAGGTGAAGGTGAGGGTGCGAAACCACCAAGGTGAGACTAGCGGTGAGCGATGCGATCAATTTTAGTATTCATCTGACACATCTCATCAGATAGATGGTCAAGATGACTACCAAAATCAGCATGCATATGTTGAAGCTGATGCATGATGATAAGCCAAAAACGAATTGACCCCTTATGATAAATTAACCAATTAATTTAGCCAAGTGAATTAATTAAGTTAATTAATCATGCAAATGCGTGGTAGCACAAAAAAATCACCAATAAACTAATTATGCAATGGAAAATAAATAACACGATGATTTGTTTATGAATGAGGAAAACCTACACGGCAAAAAACCCACTGGGTGATTTTCAGGTCACCAATCCCAAAATTCCACTATTATCACAACAAACGGTTACAAGTAAAGGAATCCCAGTACCTTATACCAACCTACAGTTGAACCCTTACCCCAATACCCAATTGGACTTATTCTATAGTGACAATTTCCCTTTTCGATGAACGACTCCCAAGTATGTGACTAAATGCGCGGATCTCAGTACACAACTTCAATCACCAACTAGAGAAGGTTGTTGGCTACAAAGTTCCTCAGTTCATCCCAACGGTGAAGATCAAGAAGATGCTTGGTCACAAAACCCTACGGTGCAGATACATAGCAACTTCTTCATAAAAATGATGAACTAGGGCAAAATTTTGTCTCCAGTTACAAATTGCTTGAACAAACTATTCTCAAAGCTTATGCAACTTGTGAACACTTTGACAGCCCTTAAAATAATCCTTTTATATGTTTAGGGTCTGAAGAAAAGAAAGCCCAAACACATAATCATAGATTAGAGTCAAAACAGAACTAGAATTCTGTTTTTCATAAAGCTTGACAGATAGCTATTTGTCAAGGTGCTGTCGAGCAGCTATTGAGCCACGAGGCTAGAATAGCTTCTTAAGCTCGATGGATAGTTAGCTATCGAGATTTAATGAACATCACTTCTTCAGCTTGAATCTTGGACAGAGTTGCATGTCTTTAACACTTGATCTTGAAACACAGTTTCTTGAAGTATTAAACACATCCTAGATCTACCCAAATACAAGTAAAATGCGTTTTGTCAAAGGATAAGCCAATTACATAAAATAGTGACATATGTTCCTCACAAGTGAATCACATATGTCCTAACAATCTCCCCTTTGGCAATCTGTGACAAAACCATAATAAACAAATGATCATATGAGAGAAGTCATAAATCATTCAACTCATATTCACTTGTTGAAGACAATAAAATCTATCCTAACAGAAACTCTTGAAAAACTTTGCAAGAAGAGAGTTTATTGGCAAATAGACTTTGACAACCTGTATTTCTGAAATACTTTAAACAAAACTCATCCTTTGTGTGAAATAGAAATAATAGATTGCATACACGTAATAAGAAGCATGTGCACAAAGAGAGAAAAGAAACAACACATGTAAGGGTAGGTGAAAGAAACATACATCAACATATATAAAGAAGATAAGTACAATGTATGTCAAATATGGTCACAAGACCCATGTACAAGAACAAATGTATCTAAAATAAAGAAAAGAAAAAGATACATGTAATCCTCACTACATCCCTCAAATATCAGCACTACCCCTAACAAAATGTCCTATACTAACTCTCCCCCTAAGAATGACTACTCTCATATCCAAAACTACTTCCCTTTTTTGTCTTGAGTGACAAAGGGTAAGAGTGGTTAAGTAGACATCTCATCGGTAGAGCTAGCATCTCCATCATCATCATCCGATGCATCATTGTCATCACCATCATCATCATCATCCTCAGACTCAGAAGCCACTGGAGGAGGTGCTGGAGAAGAAGCCTTAGGAGCATAACCACCCATGGTTGCTTGTCGCCGTGCAATATGACCAACACGAACGTTCACCTAATACAACTCCGTAGAGAGTGTATCAAGGTGAGCACCCATGCGCTGCAGCTACACCATGATGTCTCCTAGAGTCACATCACCTGAAGAAGAAGAGAAAGCGGATATAGATGGAGCAGAACGAACTGCACCTCGCTACATTTAACGATAGCGTATTCTATGGTACACATGACAGAAAAATGATCGAAAGAGGGAAAAGGAATAGAAAAATGGCATAGAAAAATGTCAAGATGCTCTACCCTTCAGAACATGAAGCACATCCACAACAAGCTGCGGTGTGACTACAATGCACATATCTCGAACATGAGTAGAAAAGAGAGGTACTGAAAAATTGAAACCATGCATATTGGAGTAAAGCTCCTGGATCAGCATGGTCGGACAAGTGATCGGGACATCACACAGTGACTCCCATCCCCAACTGTGAATGACAGTGGGAAGGTCAGTGTCAACGAAGTCCGCCAAAATGACTCGGCATTCCGAATGAACACCTCATTGAGAAAAGTTCACCGAGAAGTCCTTTTGGGCATCCTTCTCACAAAACTGAATAAGAGAAAGAGTAGGATCAAAAGAAGACGATGTCCTAGAACGCAAAGGGTTCTGGGACAGAGCTGACTTACGCTTAGGTGTCATAGACACGACTAACATAAACAGGAAGAGAGGGAGAAAAAGAAAGACAATAAAAAAAGCTCCAAAGCAGTTCAAATATAACAAGTATATTGAAAAGAAAGTACGTATGCATGGGGAATGCATGAACATGTGATATGCAAAAGAAATTGCATTATGGGCTCAGCCCAATCCAATCCTACCAGCACACAATCAATTTGCACACATCTAAATACATGATAATACTGTTATTATGCTAATGTGATGCAATGCATGAGATTTAAACTCATTTAAGTAAAACCCATCCCAAAATTTCAACAATAACTCATCAATTTTGAAAAGCCCCAAAATTTTCAAAAACCCCAAAACCTAGGTTTCAAAACATGAATGCATGTAAATGAAGGAGATTAGAAGCTTACCAAGTGAAGGAAAACTTGAAAAAGCTTGAAAAATCACTTGGGAAGAGGTTTGGAGTGAGGGATATGGTGTTTGGGAGAGGAACAGGTGCCGACAAGTTGAGAGAGATCGAAGAAGTGAGAACTAGATCGCGAAGAGAAAATATATAGCTCCTCAATAATTCTATACAGATAGAGGTGTCAAGCCATTTGTCGAGGTAGGTGTTGAGAAAAACAACGTCGACAAATATAGGTGTCGAGAAACAAAGCAAGGACACAAGAAAACAAGCTCAATCGATCCACCAGCTGTCGAGAAACTATCGAGGATCCAAGAACTTTCTTGTTCGATCCACCAGCTATCAATGATCTGTCGAGATTGCGATAAGAAAATACCTTAAGAGCTCGACAGATAGCCAGGTGTCAAGGAGGTATCTAGGAGGTGTCGAGATTGCTTAAAAAACATTTTTCAAGAAGGGCAAAACACAGATATGAATGCAATCAAGCATGCAACTCAACCAAAGATCCAATCAACAGTTTAAGCTCTTAAGATCATCTCTCAACAAAAATTTTAAGCACAACGATCCCAAACACACACACACACACACACACACACTAAATAAGTCTAACCAATTTTATATTTCAAAAACAAGTCAAGACAATTTAGTG
>JAOXJQ010128516.1:0-15184 GCA_025762765.1 Quercus bicolor | reverse complement strand
TTATTTCTTATTTATATCTTCTTAATTTAAGGTTACTATTAATTCTGTACCTCAACTATTAAAACTTGTTATTTATGTGTACTCTCAAATATGGAATCCGTTTAATTTATACTCTTAAAACTTGCTGTAAGCCTGAAATTGTTATTTTAACTTCTGATGAAACCAAAATCGTTAGTTGGGTTATTTGTCCAATCTGGAGCTTTAGATGATCTTGTAGGATCTGCAAGATAAAAGATAAAGAGAGATAGATCGAAGAGACCATCGGGTTGTGCCCGGTGAGGGAGCTTCCGATACTTAAGTTAGTATCACCTTATATTTCTCGTATTTAGATAGTGTTTTGTTATAACTTTTGACGTACCTTAGCAAGTGAGACAAATTGTCCCTTTTATAGGTGACTTACGTAATTGTTGGACATAAATGATAGTGATTATTACCCTAATTGTAACATTCTTTGTCTTGATGAGAGGGTTTAAGGCATTTGATGATTGTTATTGAATGTGTTGGGCGGTTACTCATCTATCTTTGATGGCCTACTAATGACGCAATGACTGTCCATTAAGATGGACGACCTTAATAATTTTTATGGACTCATCAACTTCTTCTTTTTTAAAGTACATATATTAATTAGTTCTTGTTTGTTAATCTATCAACTGTTTTTTTGAGAAGAAAAATCTATCAACTTATTATTTATAAGACAAAATTTAGTTACAAAATTGATTGTAGTATAATGCTATAACCTTATTCAATATCTTTTTATTGGAGGTGAATTTTGACAAATCTACTATTGAATTACATTTTCTTCTTATATCCTTCATACTTACAAAATTTCTAAAAAATTAAAAATCAATATTTATGTCATCAAAAAATTATTAAAATTGAAAGCTTTTGTAGTTTAAAATTATGTATAAAATATAATTTTATAAATCATATATTAAATAATATCCGAATGACACAAAATTTGATATATATATTAAGAGCGTAAAGAACATGAAATCTAACAGTTAGATTTTCAAAAAATGTAGTAATATAAATGATATTGAGTAAGGTTGTAGTTTTAGACTACAGCCAATTTTATAACTAAATTTTGTCATTATTTATATATATAATTCAATAGTTAAGAGATATATGAGATTTTTTTTTTTTTTTATACAAGATATATAGAATTTCTACTCTAACCTAATCTAAGTGTATATGTGTGTGAAGTTCCCTCCTAGAGAATTGAACCCTGGCCCTTACCCCTCACACCCCACAAGCACTTATACTTGTGGAGTGACCATCGAACCAAGGGTGTGTGGTGGTGAAATATATGAGATTTGAACTGTGAATGCCAAGGTTAAAAATGCCAAAAAAAAAAAAATCATTTTTCTCTGTAGACACGAAATAACACATCCACCCTCTTCAATATGTGAAATTATTGGTAACATTTAATGTAAAAGCATCCACATCAGTAGATGTAAACATTTGCAAAATACAAAAAGCAACAAATTTTACACATTTTACCCCAAAAATCTTCTACATCAGCATTTCTAAAACTGTGTATATTTACACATTTGCTATAGTAATCGTGCAATGCATGCAAATATGCATGGTTACTATAGCTTGTGTGTACCATTATTTTATTAATTTCACGTTTTGCTTCTTTTTTTTCTTTTCTTTTTTCTCTCTCTCTTCTTTGTGCAAAACAAACTGACTTCTCTCCTCATTGTCTTTTTCCTTAAATACACACCAACACAAACACACCCACACACAAACACAAACACATAGACAAACCAACACAGAGATACACAAACACACCCACATAGACAAACCAACAGAAAGACAAATCAGTGCTAGTGTTAGTCATTTGTGGATCGGTGGATCGGTGATGGTGGCGCTAGATCAAAGTTCGTGGGTCAACGGAAATGGGTCTAGATGCTTATGAATCGGTGTTGGTGACGGAGATTGGTGCTTGTAGGTCAACGGGAATATGTTTTGATGCTTGTGGATCGGTGTTGGCAGCGGAGATCAGTGCTTGTGGTTCAACAGGAATTTGTTTTGATGCTTGTGGATTGGTGCTGGCGGCGGAGATCGGTGCTTGTGGGTTGACGGAGTCCGTGCTTGTGGGTTTTGATTCTTGTGGTGCTGGTGGGTTTTAATTCTTGTGGTTCTTGTGGTGGAGATTGGTGCTTGTAGTGGATAAATGATTTAACCATGAGAGGAAAAGGAAGAAGAAGATGCTTGTAGAGGGAGGTGATTTGACCGTGAGGAAAGGAAGAAGGAGGAGTTTACAGTGAAGGAAGAAGAAAGAAGTAGAAGAAGGACAAAGATTGGTCTGAGTCTTTGAGAAATAAGATAAGAACAAAGAAAAAAGGATAAGTACAAAAGAAAAGATAAAAAGATAGGGACAAAATAAAAATATAAAATAATAATTAAAAATTAAAAAAATTATTATTTAAATAGAGGAGATTGTAAAATAGATGAACTGATGTGAGTACTTTGGAAAAGTGTTGAGAAATTTAGACCCAAGTTGTTAATTAGATTTATTATGAATAAATCTTATTAAAACAAACTAACATCAATATCATGCATAGTGGAAATCTAAATAAGATGATATGATGACCCAGGAAAACCAATGAAACAAAGTAGTTTCACGGAATAAAATCTTGGGAGAAACCTTCCCAAAAAGCAATCCGCTATAATAAAGAGAAGTTTCAGATTTAGTAGAAAACCTTTGTCTCTAGACTCTACAATCCCTATAGATGAACTTACAGTAGAAACCTTCTACCGCTTCAGAACCTCTGAACTCTTCAATATATGAATGCCACTCTTTTTGCACGAATCTTAGTACGTAACTAACCAATGATGCACGGCTCCCAGTACGTGACTAACACACCAACTTAAAGAAGACTGTTAGCTGCAAAATTCTTCACTTCATCAACAATGAAGATCAAGAAGCACTTGGTTATAAAACCCTAAGGCGCAAAGACACAGTAGTTTCTTTCAAAGAGAATAAGGCACCCAGTTACCTTTTGCATGTGTTCTCCATGTATTCTCTTGTGTGACAGACTTTAAAATAAGCTTTATATATGTCTAAAGTTGTGAGAAAAAAAAAATCCTATACATACATGTCATCATGGGCCGAAAATCATATCTGAAAATTCTGATTTCGTAATTCTCGATAGATAATATCTATTAAGCAGCTATTGAGACTTCGATAGATAGCTATCTGTCAGGAATCTGTCCAGCTCTAATGAACAACTCTTTTCATTTGTTTCTTGGACAGATTTGCAAGGTTTCAGTACTAGACTTGAACTCTTGTTCATTGAAGTATTAAACACATTCTAGATCTATCCAATTACAAGTAAAGTCCATTTTTTCAAAGGATTAGCCAATTCTAAATTGACATATGTTCCTAACATCAAATCACATATGTCGTAACAATCTCCCCCTTTGGAAATCCGTGACAAAACCACAACAAACAAATGATTATATGAGAAAAGTAATAAATCACTCAACTCATACTCATTTGTTGAATACAATAAAATCTATCCTAACACAAACTCTTGAAAAAATTTGCAATCAAGAAGAGAAAAACACAAATATGAATGCAATCAAGCATGCTATACAACCAATGATCCAAACAACATTTTAAGCTCTCAAAATCATCTCTCAATAAGAAAAATGTTAAACACATAGATCCAAAACACAAACACACACACACACACACTCAACACGTCTAACCAGTTTTATATTTCAAAAACAAGTAAAGACAGTTTAGTGAGCATACATTTACACATGTATTCCTTGTAATGGCCAAATCACTTGTACCTGCACATGTATCAAAAGTAGCAAAGAATATTGCGTGTTGTATGTGAAAAATATCGCAAGATTGCATAAGTGTCTACATGTTATGATGATTTGAGATATGAGAAAATCACTTTAACTCACACACAATCACAACTATTTGATGGGGACTATCACCTTCGAGGTACATCTCCCACATCTCCTAAAATACACGCTTGCAATCATGTATAAAGCATTTTGATTCTTTTTGCTTTTTATTTTTCTTTGCATATTTTTCTTTCAAGCAAATCATGCATAGGCATATAAGAGATAGAAAAGAAATACCCAATGATGTTAAGAATTTGACATTCCACTTTTGCTGTGCTGAAGCATACAAATGTCATTTCATAATTGGCGGGTAACAGTGATGAGATGGTTATTTATGCCTTTCTTTTAGAATTTTCTAGTCCTTCCCGTCAAAAAGAGTGATACGAATGTTAAGCACAAGAGATTACTTAACCTTATTCATCACAAATACGAGCCACAAAAACTCACTTGCTTAGTTGTACATAGAGATGTTCATCTAAGTTACAAATGATACAAAATTTAAAAAACTTTGATACACATTGTTTTCATATTTTTCTAATTTTTTCTTTTCTTTTTTTTTTCTTTTTTTGAAAACAAAACAAAATAAAAACTAAACAACCAAACAAAAACAAACAAACAACATGAAAGCATGAAATAAAGATGCATATGCATGAAAGCTTGATTCCAAAGCAGATAAGAAATTAAGTAAAGAAAGTCCTACTATAGATAGAAAGAATTAAAGTAGAGGACAAACAAAAAAGACAATTAAGTCTTAAGCTCTTTTCTCACCCACACAGCATGAGTCTTTGGCCGTGAAGATGAAAAGACACATGTCCTAGTATGTCTACTAAAGGACAAAGAAGAATTAAAATTCTCCTAAAATTGAGTTTAAAAAAACAAAACTCAAATTTTTTAATAACTCTTTAAACAAAGGCGTAGGTCCATGAGAGGAAACTTGTGACCGTTTGGACACTTGCTTTTGAGGATACAACTTAAAGCAATTAGGACGAATGTGTCCAGAAACACCACAATGGTAACAAACATGAGGTCTAATAAAGGATTTAGAATTAGACAAATCAGATATGGATTTCATACCTTTATCACTTTTCTCAGATTGGGGCACCAAGACAATCCTTGATCCAGAAGCTGTGGAAGAAGAGGGGTTGGAGAAAACAGCATATCTTAAGCCAGTTTTATCAGAACTAGGCTTTTGAGTACTCAATATCTCATCAAGCTTTGCACTAAACATCCTTTCCATTTGAGTTCTAGCTTGATTAAGCTCAACCTCGAGATTCTTAATCTTCTCTTCTAATGAGGTGTTTTCCACAACAAAAGTCTCAACTAACCTTGTAGTCTCATCTAGTTTGACTAATAGGTCAGCTTTTTCAGTTTTTACCTCATTAAGCTCTTTTCTACAAAGATGAGAAGTCTTTTCAAATTTTATAAATTCAGTGCATAGCTTATTATAGGCTTCCTGAAGGGTCATCTTCTTGGGTACTTCATCATTAAAAGGATTCTCACTGTCACTAGCACTCTCCACAATCACCTTATCGGTTATGGCAGCAAAAACCATAAAGTGACCACATTCATCCACATACTCATCAAAAGAGTCATTCTTAGTATCACTCCAGGTAGCAACCAACCCTTTATCTTTTGACTTCTTGGTCTTTTCCTTCATAAGGTAGTTTAGCCACTCTATCCTCATATGACCAAAACCTTTGCATTCATGACACTGGATAAGGGGTTTCTCATTCTTGCCCTTCCTAGAAGATTTGGATTTCCTAAGAGGTCTGTCTTTATCCGATTTCCTAAATTGAAGAAGCTTGATAATCTCATTGGCTATGAAGGTTAGATCCTCATCCTCATCATTATCTTCATCTTCATCTTCACTTTCATATTCATCTTCAAAGTTGTCAATCTCTTCCTCTATACCCTTAAGAGCCAAGTTTCTACTCTTTTCACCTTTTCCCATTACGCCTAATCTTATCTCATAGGTTTGAAGGTTCCCTACAAGTCCAGTCAAAGGAATTTTATCAATGTCCTTCACTTCTTCAATGGCAGTGATCTTGGCATGGAATCTTTCAGGTAAGGACCTAAAAATTTTCCTAACAATTTTGGATTCTGCTATGGATTCTCTAAGGTTGAAGGTTGAATTCACAATATCCTTGAGTTTAGCATAGAACTCATCAAAGGTATCATCCTCCTCCATCCTTATTTCTTCAAAACTAATAGTGAGTCTTTGAAGCTTCACAGTCTTTACTGCCTTAGTACCTTCATAGGTGGTCTCAAGAGTGGTTCATGCTTCCTTGGCAACTTCCATGGATGATATTTTCTTGAATTCCTCATTGATCACCCCACAAAACAAAGAATTCAAGGCCCTACTGTTGAAATTTGCCACTTTAATTGTTGCTTCATCCCAATCCATTGGCGCTTCCTTTAGCTTAATCAAATGAACTTCAAAAGCTTACCATACTTGTTCACCTAAAACCTGCAAAAAAACTTTCATATGAACTTTCCAGTACACATAATTAGTGCCACCAAATAAAGGAGGAATCAAAAGAGATTGTTCATGATCCATGACAACAAGGGTCAAGGATCACACTCAAGAAATTAATCCAATCAGAGTGTACCCGTTCCGATACCACTTGTTGGGAAATTTAGACCCCGGTTGATAGAATTAACAAGTTTTAAACCCAAGTTATTAATTAGATTTATTATGAATAAACCTTGTTAAAACAAACTAACATCAATATCACGTCAATATCATGCACAGCAGAAAACTAAATAGGACAAGATATGATGACTCAGGAAAACCAATGAAACAAACTAGTTTCACAATAACAAACATGGGGGGAAACCTTCTTAAAAAGCAATCCACTATAATAAAGAGAAGTTTCAGATCTAGTAAAAAACCATTGTCCTTAGACTCTACAATCCCTAAAGATGAACTTACAGTAGAAACCTTTTACCGCTTCAGAACCTCTGAACTCTTCAATATATGAACGCCACCCTTTTTGCATGGATCCCAGTATGTGACTAACCAACGATGCACGGCTCCCAGTACATGACTAACACACCAACTTGAAGAAGATTGTTGGCTGCAAAGTTCTTCACTTCATCAACAATGAAGATCAAGAAGCACTTGGTTACAAAACCCTAATGCGCAAAGATGAAATAGCTTCTTTTAGAGAGAATAAGGCACTAGGTCACCTTTTGCATGTGTTCTCCTTGTATTCTCTTGTGTGATGGCCTTTAAAATAAGTTTTATATATGTCTAAGGTTGTGAGAAAAGAAACCCTACACATACATGTCAGCATAGGCTGAAAATAAGATCTGAAAATTCTAATTTCGTAATTCTCGATAGATAGTATCTGTCAAGTAGCTGTCGAGACCTCGATAGATATCTATCGAGCAACTGTCAAGACCTTGATAGATAGCTATTTGTCAGGAATCTGTCCAACTTTAATGAATAGCCCTTCTTCACTTGTTTCTTGGATAGATTTGCATGGCTTCAATACTAGACTTTAACTCTTATGCTTTGAAGTATTAAACACATCCTAGATCTACCCAATTACAAGTAAAGTACGTTTTGTCAAAGAATTAGCCAATTCTAAATTGACATATGTTCCTAACATCAAATCACATATGTCCTACCAAAAAGTAGTAGTGTAAAATAGACGGAAAAATTTGGCCGGACTAATGCAATTTCTCTAACTATTATCATACAGCATTGGAAAATCACTAGCATTATCTAACGGTCAAACCCTTCCAGACATAAAACTGATAGACGTCTACAGGAAAACTTAGAGAACCAAGGACCATCGGCTGCCTATATCGCAAGTTGCAACCACAACCATGTATTACAGAGGACTGCGGTGACTTTGTTGCGGAGATTTGAGACCATACAAGCACCCATGAAATTAATTCCTTTTAGCTTAAAGATATTCATGATACTCTCTCTCTCTCTCTTATAATCTTTTAAGTGACAAATATAATTCAACCATGTAATTTTTTTATTAAAAAAAAAAAATCGCATCTGATACATAAAAACTCTATTTTTGTAAGGTTTAGAAAGTTAGCCATATCACTAATTTTGTTTGGATATGCTTATTCTTCAACGCCAACTTGCAACTATCGTTTATTTTGTAATAAAACGCATTTTATCGTAACATGACCTAATCTCTATTTTTCAAAATTCATATTCAATTAAAAATATTAAATAGTATAATATTGTTTAAACTAACACTTTCATATATATATATATATATATATATATATATATTACCTATTTCAGCTGTGATTCCCATTCTAAGAGAGAGAAAAAGAAGATGTGATTCTATATTGACTTCTCTAATAAGACAAAATTTGAAATAAATCACTTGTTATTTTTCACTTTGAATTCAGGGGTAGTATTTGTATCGACATTAAAACATCACAAAAATAAATAACTATATTAAAATAAATAAATAAAATATATAGGAGAGAGGACAAAACGGAACAGAACAAAAAAATTGATGTTTTTTAACCAAAAAAAAATTTTGATGTTTGATGACATTGGTCCGTTAGAAGACAGACATGTCTACAGTGATATATGGCCCATTAGAAATTAGCAGTCCCATTTCATACGTTAGAAAGGAAAAACAAATATTTCTCTTTTTAGTATAAGTTAAAGGACACTGACACATAATAGTCTAATGTCTAACTGACTAAAGTATATATATAAATGTTTACCAAAAAAAAAAAAAAAAAGTATATATATAAATACAACACAAAAGTTAAAAAAATTAAAATTTATGGGTTATCATTTAAGTTCATCACCAATATCCTTTCAAAAAAAAAAAAAAAAAGTTCATCACCAATATCACTTTATCATCTATTAGAGCATCTACAATAGTGAAGCTAAAAATTTAGTTATTTGACACTACAAAAAGTTACTTTATCTATTTTACCTACTCACTTTACAAAACATCCAGTAACAGTGGATCTATTTTAACTTTCAACACAATAAAATAATATAAATATCACAATAAAATAATATATCTACTACAATAAATAACAATCAAAACCATCCACAACCGCTACTGCCGCCACTACCGCCGTTGCCACCGACTCTTTCACTACTGCTACTACTATATGATAGTAAATAATCGTCTAGTGTTAACAAGTGATTTTTTTTAACCCCAAATTATACTTGTACATTTTTTTTACTAAAACATATTTTCAATTATCATGATAGAAAATAATCATTTAGTGTAACAATAAAATAATATATCCACTAATTCTTTTAAAAAAAAAAAAAAAATCTACTACAATAAACAACAACCACCCCACCATTGCCACAAACGTTGTAAAATGTAATTGCTACTTACTAGATGATAACTCAAAAAAAAAATAATAATAATAATAATAATAATAATCCAGCTGGGTTCACATTCCACACAAAGACAATCTAGACCCTTCCTTAAAAGATTCTGTAGAATATTCCATCTACCATTTAAAATCATAACCATCCATTATTCAATTAACCTCTCCACATTTTTAGTCCTTCTCTTCACTCAGTTAATTCACCTGCATTCCCTTCCATCAACACCTTAATGTTCTTTTGATGTCGGTTTTGTGCCGGCAAAGAGTTTTGAAAGGTGAACAAGAAGAAATAGAGAATTATGGTCTAGATGGAGATTAAGAAGAAATGTTTGATGGTAGTGAAGGACAGCAACTCAGGTGAAAGTTTTTGTTTCTAGGTGAGAGTTTTTGTTTTCTTTTTTTGATTGAGAGAGAGGTGACAGTTGAGAGTGTTTTTTTTTTTTTTTAGAATCAAAGAGAGGTGAGAGGTGAGAGGTGAGAGGTGAGAGTTGAGAATGGAGAATGAATGAAACGGAGGAAAAAATAAAGAGAAAAGAATGAAAGAAAGAAATATTATTTTAAGGAGAAGTGGGAATAAAAAACATTACTTGATTTCAGCTCTCAGCTACAATGCATAGTCATATACAGTTGTGCACTGTAGCAATGAAGGTAAAAAATTTACCTTTAGCTCCACTATTGCAACCCTCTTTTTTAGGTATAGTGGTGCTAAAAATAGCTTTTTAGCTCCACTATTGCTAGTGCTCTTATACACAATTTATCACTTTGACAATGTACAGACATATTTAACATATAATTTTTTTTTCCCAAATATAAAATGTGATCATTATAATAGTTGTTAATGTAAATTTATTATTATAATTATATATAGAATTATATATATATATTTTTTAGAGGAACTTTATATTTTGTTTTTTAAAAACAAAAATGATTTACTAAGATTCTGAAAGAAGAGTTAGAATCTTACATAGATTTTGCTTATATCGATTTGAAATGAAATCCACTCCTAACAAATTTTTCCAAACAGAGCCTAGTTGTAGATTTGGCCAACAATACCCACTCTTTGCCTTAAATGAAACTCACTCCTTGTTAGAACATATGTGATTCACTTGTTAGGAACATATGTCATTATTTTATGCAATTGGCTAATCCTTTGACAAAACACACTTTACTTGTATTTGGGTAGATCTTGGATGTGTTTAATACTTCAAGAAACTTTATTTCAAGATCAAGTATTGAAACCATGCAAGTCTATCCAAGATTCAAATTGAAAAGTGCCTATCATTAAAGCTCCATAGCTAGCTTGACAGCTAGCCATCCATCAAGCTTAAAAAAGCTGTTCAGCCCCGTGGCTCGACAGTAGCTCGATAGATAGGGTATCTGTAGATATTTATGCAAAACAGATTTTCAGTTCTGTTTTGACTCCAATCCGTGTTTATGTGTTTGGGCTTTCTTTTCTCATAACCCTAGACATATAAAACGATTATTTTAAGGGCCGTCAAAGAGTTCACAAGTTGCACAAGTGTTGAGCAAAGTTTGTTCAAGCAAATTGTGACCGGTGACAGAGTTTTGCCCTAGTTCATCTTTCTTGTGAAGCAGTTGCTATGTTTGGGCACCATAGGGTTTTGTGACTAAGCATTTTCTTGATCTTCATCGTTGGGATGAACTGAAAAACTTTGTAGCCAACAAACTTCTATAGTTGGTGATTGAAGTCGCGTACTGAGATCCGCGCAATTGGTTAGTCATGTACTGGGAGCCGTATATCGAAAGGAGAAATTGTCACTATAGAACAAGTCCAATTGAGTATTGGGATAAGGGTTCAACTGTAGGTTAGTATAAAATACTGGGATTCCTTTACTTGTAACCGCTTGTTGTGATAATAGTGAAATTTCGGGAGTGGTGACCTTAAAATCACCTGGTAGGGTTTTTGCCGTGTTGGTTTTCCCCATTCGTGAACAAATCACCATGTCAATTTAATTTTCGCTGCACTTAATTTAATTGGTGATTTGTTTGTGCTACGACGCGTTTGCATGTTAATTAACTTAATTAATTCCCTTGGCTAAATTAATTGGTTAATTTATCATAAGGGGTAAATTCATTTTTTTGGCCTATCAAGTGGTATCAAAGCAGGCACACTCTAATTAGGTTTTAATCTTTGTTGTGTTTGATCCATTGGCCCCTATTGTCATGGCTGCAACCGGCTTGAAGAGATCTTTTAATTCAAATACATCTTGTTTTTCTAATCTCTGCTTGTTTAAGTGTCTCAAAAAATACAAATCTAAAAGTTATTTGAATTCACTTGTGATGACCATTGTAAAAGATCTCAATTTGCTTAAGAAGAAACTAGATTGTCTTAGAATGAAAATTTGCAAAGGAGTTCATCTGAGAAGAGTGAAAGTTAAAGGTTTAGCTCGTAAAAGGCACATGAGAGAAAGCACAATTCCTATTGATCTGTCATCTAAGCACGAAGTGTGTTTTATGATGAAGTCTGCATTTAAAGTTATGGTCACGTGTTTATGGTACCTTGACAGCGGTTGCTCAAGAAACATGATTGGAAACCAATCTCTCTTCAAGGTTTTTGAGTCTAAGAAAGGTGGCAATGTCACTTTTGGTGATGGGAGCAAGTCACGAATTAAAGGAAAGGGAATCATCTCTCTACTTGGACTGCCAGACATTGCAGATGTTCTATATGTGGAAGGTTTGAAGGTGAACCTATTGAGCATAAGTCAGATATGTGATCAAGACTTTGTGGTGTTATTCTCAAAAGGAAAGTGTCTTGTCATGGATGAGTCTGGAAAGAAACTCATAAGTGGTGTTCGCACTCTAGACAACTGTTATGGATTGGTTCCTGATACTGATATTGTGTGCAATAACATTCATTTGCCAAATGAAGATCTATGGCATCAACGAATGGGACATGCTAGTTATAAACATCTTTCTATTGTATCTAAGCATGAATCAGTCTTAGGGATACCAAAGCTTAGTAGAATGAGCAATGTAGTGTGTGGATCATGTCAACTTAGGAAGTAGACAAAAGCTAAGCATCTGAGCACTCAGACATCAGCTACATCTAGACCTTTGGAGCTTCTACATTTGGATCTTATGGGTCAAACTAGAACCGAGTCTCTTGGTGGTAAGAGATACATCATGGTTATGGTAGACGACTTCACTAGGTATACTTGGGTCATTCTCCTATAATCCAAGTCTGATGCTCCTAAGCACATTGAAGCTTTATGCACAAGACTACAGAATAAGAAGAGCCTAAAGATTGATCGAATTCGAAGTGACCATGTTAAAGAATTTGAGAACTCTTATATGGAGTCCTTTTGCACAAGATCAGGTATATCTCAAGAATTCTCTGCTCTCATTACTCCTCAGTAGAATGGTGTAGTAGAAAGGAAGAACAGGGTTATTCAGGAGATGGCCAAAGCCATGTTACACAACAAGGATGTGGCTAGAAACTTATGGGGAGAAGCCGTTAACACTGCCTGTCATACGGTTAATAGGGTGTACTTCAAACCCGGTACCAAGAAGACTCCATATGAATTATGGGAAGGAAGCTAAATGTGAAGTATTTCAAAATCTTTGGAAGTACTTGTTTCATTCTCAAGGATAGAGAGAATGTGGGAAAGTTTGACTCTTGGAGTAATGAAGGTATATTTCTGGGCTACTCCTCCATAAGCAAGGGTTATCAGGTATACAACAAAAGAACTATTAAGGTAATGGAGACATTGAATGTTGTTATTGATGAGTCTTCAAATTCCAGTTCTAAGAAAGGTATTGAGGAATTCCCCAAATAAATTCTTCCTCCTGAGCCTAAGGAAGGTCAAGAAACTGTTAAACAAGAACCTGCATCTCCAAGTACTCCCGGTACTCCCAGTGTTGTGGAAGATTTTGCAGATATACCCACTTCACCAGATTTTGAATCTCATGAAGAGAAAGGACCTTCCTCCAGGATTAAATTAAATCATCCTCCAGAAGTTATTGTGGGAAATATGAATGAACTCACATTAAGGAAACGTACAGTTGATAAATGTGTTGCTAACTTTGTGTCTTATTCTTGTTATTTGTCAGAGGTTGAACCCATGAAAGTTTAGGAAGCTTTCAGGATGAAAGTTAGGTTAAAGCAATACATGATGAACTGCTTCAATTTCAGAGGAATGATGTCTAGACTTTAGTACCTAGACTGGAGGGTGAGCACATCATCGACACAAAGTGGATATTTCGCAATAAGACTGATGAAGAGGGCAATGTGATTTACAACAAGGCTCGCTTGGATCTCAAGGATACTCACAAATGGAGGGAGTATATGATGAAACATTTGCCCCAGTTGCCTGTATGGAGTCCATCAGAATTCTCCTTACCCTAGCATGTCACTTGAAGTTCAAACTTTATCAGATAGATGTAAAGACTGATTTCTTGAATGGGCTACTTAAAGAAGATGTCTATGTGGCTCAACCAAAAGGATTCATTGATCCACACTTTCCAAACCATGTGTTGTATCTCAAGAAAGCACTTTATGGCTTAAAGTAAGCCCCTAGAGCTTGGTATGTTCGCCTCACACTATACTTGGTGTCACATAGGTTCACAAGAGGAAAAGCTGATCAGACTCTCTTCATTAAAAAGGAAGATGGCAAGTTGATAGTTGCTCAAGTCTATCTTTATGATATCATCTTTGGGTCGACTAAGGATGAACTTGCTAATGGCTTCTCAAAACTCATGCAAGCCGAATTTGAGATGAGCATGATTGGAGAGCTGACTCACTTCCTTGGATTGCAGATTTGTCAACAAGATTTAGGTATATTCCTATCTCAGTCTAAATATGCTAAGAATCTTGTGAAAAGTTTGGTTTGGAATCTGCTAGTTCTATTAGAACCCCTATGAGCCCAAATGTTAAACTCATCGTGGACTTGTTAGGCAAAAATGTAGATTCATATCTATATAGAAGCATGATAGGTAGTCTTCTTTACTTTATTGCTAGTAAACCTGACATTAATTACAGTGTTGGAGTGTGTGCTAGATATCAGGCTAATCCCAAAGAATCTGATATGACTGCTTTAAAAAGAATTATAAAGTATGTCAAAACCACTGCTGAGCTAGGTGTGTGGTACAACAAAGACACAAATGATGTCTTAGCTGGGCATTCTGATGCTGATTGGGTTGGGAATGTTGATGATAGAAAGAGTACATTGGGGGGTTGTTTTTATGTGGGTAACAATCTTGTCTTCTAGATGAGCAAAAAGCAGAACTCCATCTCGTTTTCCACTGCAGAAGCTGAGTACATCGCTGCCGGTAGCTGTTGCACCCAACTCCTATGGATGCAAAAACTCCTCCATGACTATGGTATTTGTTAAGAGCAGCTCACCATCTATTACGACAATACCTGTGCCATCAACATCTCTAAGAATCTGGTTCAACATTCTCGAACCAAACATATAGAGATTTGACATCACTTCATTAGGGAGCTTGTCGAAGATGGTATTCTCACTCTTAAGTTTATTTACACCGATGATCAAAAGGCTGACTTGTTCACCAAACCTCTTAACAGCAAACGTTTTGAATTCCTTCGTCAAAACATTGGTGTTATCTCAATGGATTGATCTCTTTCTCTCCTCCTTCTTCCTCATGCATTTGCATCTAGTTCTATTCTTTGCTTTGTTTAACATGTTTTTGTTTGTTTTCAGTTTTGTTTATTTTGTTTTTCATATAAAAATAAATAAATTGAAAAATTAGAAAAATACAAAAACAGTGTGTGTTTTATATACATTGGTACTTGTGTACTTTGGATGGCCATTGAAACAAAGTTTTTTAAATTTTGTATCTCTTGTAGTTTAGATGAGCATCTTTATGCACAACTAAGCAAGTGAGCTTTATGGTTCTTGTTTGTGATGAGTAATATTAAGTAATCTCTTGTACTTAACACTCGTATCACTCTTTTTGATGGGAAGGACTAGAAAATCCTAAGAGAAAGGCA
>JAOXJQ010128513.1:0-15185 GCA_025762765.1 Quercus bicolor | reverse complement strand
AAAAAAAAAAAAAAAAAAACAAAAACAAAAATGAAAAAAATCATCCAAAAAGAAATTATAAAAAAAAAAAATGAAATCATAAAAAAAAGAAGAAGAAATCATCAAAAAGGAAATCAAAAAAAAAAAAAAAAAAAATCTGTTGAACTACATAATGACTTGATCCCTTTCCAAGGTACGTAGGCAGCTTAGTACTTGTCACTAAGTTCAGTCACATGAAAGGAAAAAGGATTGCCAGTCTAGCTTGAAGAATTTTCCAACGGTCATCAATATGCTTTTAAGGTCCCTTTGGTTGACAAGACATTGCTTAAGGATAGTCAACTTCTCGATATGATGATCAAGGGTTGTTGTAGTAGAAAATGAAGACTGTAAGGAGTTGACGTTGCTTAACTTTCCTTGAAATGATGATGAATATCAGTTGATGCTTGGTTGTGGAGTAAAATAAAATCTCCAACTTCTTTTGCAAGAAATGAAGTCTTCATGGCATTACCCATCTTCTATGGACATTCTCTCATGTTTTTGAAGTATGCTTAGCATCACTTATCTCTTGGGGGCATCTTCTTGTACCTTGCAAGTCTAAACTACATCGTCTCTTTTCTAGGTTGTGCCACTTCATAGCTTTGAAATTTGAACCACATCATCTCCCTTCTGAGTGGTGTCGTTTCACATCATGTCTCTAAAATCTTGACAATGTCAACTTCCTCCAGAATAATGATAGATTATATATCTGAAGTCAGTGTTGCATCATCTCTCTTCTATGGGCATGTTCGTACAATGTCAAAATTCTTGGTGTCATGTTTCGACATCTTCAGAGTCTTGGCAGCATACTCTGGCGTCTTCAAAGTATTGGCGTCATTTGTCCTACATCTTCAAGGTCTTGTTGGCATTTCCTTGCATCTTCAAAGTCTTGATAGGCACTCCTTGCATCTTCAACATCTTGTTGGCATCTCTGAAATCTTAATGTCTGGCTGCAATGCTATACGCCCTTGATGTCTGAGTGATGTTGCCTTTGAAAATTGGTACTGTTGTAGCTTTATTATAAAGGTCCATATCGGTGCAACTTCAATGCGAATGCAAGTTCTAATTTGGAGTGTTGATGTGGCTTCATGCCAAAGATGAACGTTGGCACGGCTTCGATGCGAATGAAGTGTTGACGTAGCTTCAATGGCAATGTGGAGTGTTAACGTGGCTTCATGACAAAGATGAACGTTGGCACGGCTTCGGTGCGAATGAAGTGTTGACATAGCTTCAATGGCAATGTGGAGTGTTGACATGGCTTCATGAATGTTGGCATGACTTCTGTGCAAATGAAGTTTCGACGTGGCTTCATGAATGTTGGCGCGGCTTCGGTGCGAATGAAGTGTTGACGTAGCTTCAATGGCAAAGATGGATGTTGGCACAGCCTCGGTATAAATGAAGTGTTGACATGGCTTTATGGAAAAAATGAATTTTGTCACAGCTTCGGTATAAATGAAGTGTTGATGTAGCTTCAATGACAAAGATGGATGTTGGCACAGCCTTGGTATAAATGAAGTGTTGACGTGGCTTTATGGCAAAGATGAATGTTGTCACAGCTTCGGTATAAATGAAGTGTTGATGTGGCTTCATGGCAAAGATGAATGTTGTCATAGTTTCGGTATGAATGAAGTGTAGATGTGGCCTCAATGCAAATAAAATGTCGAGGCAGCTTTATGGCAAAAGAAGAGTGCTAGTGCAGCTTCATTACAAAGGCAAATAATGGTGCGACTTCATAGCAGATGCAAGTGCAAATATTGCTTCATGGCAAAGATGAATGTTGGCATGGTTTCAGTACAAGGATAAATGCTGGCACGGCTTCATGGTAAAGACTCTTGATGTGGCTACGTTGCAAAGACTCTTGAGACGGCTACGTTGAAAAGACAAGTGTTGGTGCAGCTTAATTGCCAAGGAAAACATGCCGCATAACAAAAACAAGCAACAACAAAAAATTTGTCAAAAAAAAAAAAGAAAAGAAGAGAGAGAGCTTCAATTTTAATCACTAGCCTGTCAAAAAAAAAAAAAAATTCTCTGCATAATTTCTCTACACTTAAAGTAACATACTACCTACTGAAGGCTGTTTGTACAACTCAATGCATGCCCCTGATGGCCTTATATAGAGGTTTGTGGAGCTCAAAATCAGATTTTGCAAACACTAAAGGTCAGGGAAGTCTGCACCAAACCTTGAAAAAAAAGGGTGCCCATAAATGCATCGTGCTGTCAGAAAGAAACTATTGCACATTCTAGGCTGTATATTGTTCAAAGTGATTGTGCTACTGACCTTAAAAACACAGAGACATTTGATGGATTAGCCAATTTGCCCGAAATTTCAAACATTGTCAGAACCACAATGAAGACTAAAATGGCAACAAATTTAACAATGTCTGCTGTCTCCTCTTTCGGATTTCTAAAACTTCTGACAGGATTTCACAAAATTCAACTCACAGAAACCTTCTACGATCTTCGATCTACCTAACCTGCGAAAACTAGGCCAAGATATCCGGCCACGCGCTGCCACGCGCCGCCAAAAGCTTCAGAGGATCACGGCCTACTCCTTCGTATTTGTACAAATCCAGACTCCATTTCAAGGAAATGGCATTACCACTCGAGCCAGTGGCCCACGATGTGCAAAACCCAGAAAGGCCATCAACAACAGGGCCACCACGCGCCACCATGCGCTGCCATAATCTCGTGATGACCAATGGCCTAGTTCTTCAAACCTGTGTAAATCTGTTTATAATCTCACAAAACTGACCATACAGGGGCCTTCTACGACCTTAGAACTACAAAGCCCAAAAATTTCGGAACCAAAAACACTGCAACGCGCCTACACGCACCGCCATAAGAGTTGGCGTTCACAGCCTCAGATTCACGCGCCGACACTCGCCACCTTCATCATGTTACGCGCGCCCACGCGCTGTGATCTGACATGCGCCTAGTTGTATGCCATCATGGATGACGTCACCCAACCTGGTTTGACCCGTTCACCTGACCCGATCCGAACCGCCTACCAAAAAAATAAAAGAAAATGCCTTGACCAAGTGGAACTTTGACTTTGACCAAAAAGTCAAAATTTTCAAAATGGACCTGTTCCACTCAATTTTTCGAGTTCATTCCGATTATGGAATTCGTTTCTTCATTCGAAACTCGGAAATCGTGCAAACGTCCAATTTCCAGAAAGTTGACTTTTGTACAAATCCGGACCAAAAGTCAAAAATTTCAAGAAGAACCCGTCTTGCCCAATTTTTCGCGTAGATTCCGATTTTGGGGTCTATTTCTTCATTTGAGAATCCAAAATTGCTCAAATAGTGTGATTTTTCAATTGTTGGCTTTAATGTGAACTTTGACCAAGAATCAAGATGTTCGAGCAAAGCTTGTCCTATTCAGACTTTCGCATAGATTCTGATTTTGAAATCCACTTATTTGTTTTGGACTTGGAAACCACCTATTTAACCCACTTCTTCGAAGTACTAGCAATGTCCAAAACTTAAGTTCCCAAGATCAAAATTTGAGATTCATCCATTTGGTTTGGATTCCCTTAGGATTATCCTCCAGACTTCATCAAGGCTTCCCTTTCAAAGTACAAATGAACTTTCACAAGTGTGTCTTGCACTTGAAATTACATTGGGTCACCAGTTCAACCTACCATTCCCGTTTAGTGCCTACCAGTCTTCAACCTACCGTTCCCGTTCGGTGCCTACCGTTCTCATCTACCGTTCTCACCAAAAATTCTCAACTACCATTCTCAACTACCTATCTACCATTCTTCGTTTCTCCACTATAAATAGAAGGGTCGGATTAATCAAGAACTCATCAAAAAAAAAAATAAAAAACCACACTGAATCATAAAATGAAGATTTGCTTCTTTCAAATTTTCAAGTCCTCCTTTTCACAGCCATTTCTCACTATGTCTTCATCATTCTCAACATTTAGCAACCAATATTGCTTCATAATCAGTTTGAAATCAAACCTCTCATGGTTCGGTCGAAACCCTCTTTACAACATCATTGTAGTTTTGAGATCCAAACAAATTTTGTTTCTCCACTTAACGACCACCTTTGTCCATAAAATTACTCGTAACAAGGTCTGTATCGTCCTCCGATGCTTCCATGGACTTGGTTGGCCAGAAAACCCAAGTCCAGCAGAGACACTTGTTCCTAACCTCAGGTCTCCCGTAGTCTCTCTCCAATTGCTTGGTTTTCCAGCAGAAACAGTGGTTCAGAACAAACAGCAACTTGGCTGGTTTTAAAGACCAGAATCACAAGTTAGCTCCATCTTTCATTTTTCTGTGCTTTTCCAACAAGTGGCAGTAGGTGAAGATAGTAAAAAGTGTTGGGGTATCCTACAAATTGTCTACCATCCAACACTTGAAACAACCTCGAAGGCACCAGCTCATCAGAATTCAGCCTTTGGTGCTGGTAGATGGTAACTAAAGCCTTATTCCATGTCCCCACCACTGTGGGAACCAAAGGTCATCGTTGCTGGTACCTCAAAACTCACTTTTTGGAATTACTCCAACTTAAAATCAGCTTGAAGAATTTCAGAAAGTACTCTTCTAAAATTACTTCAACTTAACGTCCGTCGGCATGGTCCCATCATGCATGCACATTCTACGACTTACCGTCGGACCTCATTCAGCATGCAGTCAGTCCCATATCCAAAGGTGTACCTCCCATAAACATCTACACCAGAAGGTCCCCAACATACAGGGCCAGCACCATGGTGGCGTATGTTTCACCCATTCGCTTTGCTTCATCCCCGTCTTCTTCGCCACCAACACCAGCATACCTAGAATCCATAAGCTTCTGAAATTACCTCAACTTAACCTGAGTGAAACAATTACGCATGCGAATTGAACCATTTTCCCACATGTCCTTGCCGTAATTCAAGGTATATTCTTTGGAAATTACTTCGCCTGGACTTCTTAAAAACACGAGGTTAACCTCATGACTCTGCATGTTGTACCCAGCCACCATTCTCTCATCTTCCCCATCTTCTACACTCTGTGTTCGTCGCCAACGATCCAAAATACTCTTCTAAAATTACCTCAACTTAACCTCTGTTGAAATGAGTCAATTTTGCAAGTACATCCAACTTCTTGCAAATAACTTTCCCCCTCACCAACCCACTTCAAATACCATAGAACACTCTTTTGAAATTACTTCAACTTAAACTATGCTGAGAAGGCTCGATCACGCAAATACATTCAAATACTGGCAGACCCCTTTTCAGTCTCATCAAAGTCTTTCATATGGGTGGGTTTACTCTTCAGAAATTATCTTATCCTGTTGAAAGCTCCACCACCTTCAACTACTTCACTTAAAGAGTCAAGTACAAAAATCCATTTTCGAAACTCATTCCCACACCACACTCTGACACTGTGTGCGTGAACGAGTCTGGAGGGGGCATTTGTAGAGAGGAAAAATTCCCGACCTATTACAAGTTGACACGTCACATTACCAAGTCCACAAAATACAGCCAATTACAAAGCACCACGTATTGCTACTAGGTTTTGCTATCACTATTCAGAAGCCAACAAAAATTTGCCAAGTGTCATGCAAAAACCAATCACACATCAACGCACCTATAAGTGATGACACAAGTAGCCTCACACGTGTAAGCGATGACACAAGCAATCCAGCACGTGTAAGCGATGACATAAGCGGACCAATCAGGCTGTGACATGTGTCACCAATCAGACTCCGCCACGTGTCACTCACCCACCCCCAAACTCTTATAAATAGAAGCCTTCCTAAGACATTTAAGAGGGACCAAGATTCAGAAGTGAAAAAGCTCTGCAAAGATCAAGCCTCAAAGCCTTCAAGAACTTCAACCCCAAAATCGGAGAACGTTTGAAGCAGAATCATCCAAACCGTCTGCCTAGATCCTAAAGTTTGTGGGAATCAAGCTCAAAGGTTCGAAAACATCAACAAATCACAAATCAGTGAAGCTCTACGGATTTAAGTCTCGAAAGCCCCAAAGAACTTCCACCACAAACCTTCAAATACAAAGAACATTCGAAGAGGAATCATCCAAATCATCTTCTTAGATCTCAAAGTTCACTGGAATCAAGCTCAAAAAGCCTCCAGAAACCTCAAGAAATCACAAATCAGTGAAGCTCAACGGATTCAAGCCTCTAAAGCCTCGAAGAACTTCCACCACAAACCTTCGAAGACTAAGAACACACGAAGAACACAAAGAACATGAAGAACACGAAGAATGTGAAGAACAAAGGATTTCCAACAAGCTCATAGCCAGAGATTCATTGTAATTCTGCTCCAAAGATCTTTGATCCATTCTTCAGCCAAATTGAAGTACATTAGGTGTTCGAATCAAAATCACATTACTACAAATCCAATCAGCAAGTCTTTTAAGGAGATCGAATCAGAGGACAACTCTTTTGTAATTACAGAGAATTGTACCACACAATCATCAATACAAATTCATATTTGTGAAACTATTTCACTTGTTTGATTTATTTCAAACTAGAAATTTAGTTGTCTCCACATGCCTCACATGATCAATTGAAAATCTCTAGAAAAAAGTTACGACTTGGACTCCTCTCCTCAAATGATCAATTGAAAATCTATAGAACAAAGTCATGACTTAGACTCTAAAGAATAACAACGAATAGGGAAAAACTTATTGTAATAATGTGGCACTAATACTCCAAAACAATTGCCATTGAACATGTGTATTTATATTACTATCATAAGTCAACTAAGGTATTATGTGTGGGTTTGCAGCAATACAGTAAATAGATATATCAAGGTCGGCTAATGCTTGGACTTTGGAGTCTTTACGTGCCCAACACAGAAGTTTAATTGGAATAAAACATCCAAGGCTACGATGAAAAAGGATGAAAAAATTGTCTCCGTTCCCTTAAAATTCTTTAGAAATGTCTTTGGTCACGTAAGAAATCTTCATTGTCAAACTCTTATGTATTTGGATCAATGTTCCTAAATCCAACAAGAACCAAATTCCACATTTAGCATTATCGAAATCAGATAAAAATTAAACCTCCAATCATATTTTAAGATTTTCTATTTCCTTGTGACACACAAACCCATCAAACTTTTGAGGTAGATTTATTATTGTCCATTAGATTGCAATAAGAACTTTCTATTTCGTTGTGACATAATAAGAAACAGTGTTCTAAACATAATATTTATGACTTTCGGAACCAAATAGAAATTGAGAAAGATCCCACATTAAAAAAAAAGAACCATTGAGTTGAAAAAAATGAAAGCAATAGTTGGAGTAAAACTACATCATATACTTTATTATTGTTCAAAACTATCAAAAGTAAATATATCAAACTTTGGTTTTTTTTCTTCTTTTGCTTACATAGAATTAAACAAATGTCAGATGTAAGAAAACTTGGTTTTCTTTAAAATTTCAGAGAAAAATGAATTGAACTAGGAAAACACAAATATAAAATAAATATTGTACAACATGAATATGAAGTAAGAAGTTGTTGTAGAGATTTCTAATCCTCGAAAATCCTTCTCATAATCGACAAACCAAATCCTAACCACCCATAGCCCGAAAGTGATCATATTGTCAACAATGCAAAAAATAAAAAAAATAAAAAGAAGCATATCAGCCACAAACTTTAAAATTCCAAAGAAAAAACCAAAGCTAGGGGAAAAGGAAAAATAAGAAGGGAAAGAACACACCTCAAAGCTGAAGGGACTTTCCAAATCAAATGCAGCTTTGCTAGCTTTTGTTGGGGTAGAGAAGGCAATTGGAATTTATAGTGTTAAAAATAACATAGTTAATTACAGGGGTGGCAATTGAAGTGTTTAAACTTCAAAAGTGTCAATCGATTTTAAAGGGGAAAAGGAAGAGTTGAGAATTGGAAGAGGCTTGAATTAATGGTGAGTTGGATTTAATAAGTTAAAGAATGTGTAAAGTTGCACTATCTTTTATATATATATATTAATATTGTTTAAAAAATGAAGGAAAAAATAAAAAAGATTACATGGCTGTTGATGTGACTCAACTGGAGCATAACAACAATAAATGATACGTTTCAACTTTTAGATATATATAGATATAGATTAGCCGCAGACCCATGCGATGCGTTGAAATAAATAATTATTTTGTATTGTAATATAATGTATAATTTTTTGAAGATAATTTTTTTTCCCTAAAAATTAAACTGTTTTTATTCTGTCCAATTAAGTCTACTTTGGTCCCATTCGGTCCAATTAAGCCTACTTTGGTCCACCCGGTCAATTTTAGTCTTCTTCAATCCATTTGCCTTTTCAAGTTTGATAGGCCAAGAATGTATTGACCTCTTATGGTAAATTAACTAATTAATTAGCCAAGTTGATTAATTAATTAGATTAACATATAATTTGCATGACAGCATAAACAAATCACCAAATAACTAAATAAGCAGCGGAAAATAAATGGACATGGTGATTTGTTTATGAATGAGGAAAACCTACATGGCAAAAACTCCACCGGGTGATTGGGGAAAACCTATACGGCAAAAACCCCACTGGATGATTTTAAGGTCACTACTCCTGATAATCCACTATTATCACAAGCAGCGGTTACAAGTAAAGGAATCTCAGTACCTTATACTAACCTATAGTTGAACCCTTACCCCAATACCCAATTGGACTTGTTCTGTAGTGACAATCTCTCCTTTTAATGCACGGCTTCTAGTACGTGACTAACCAATAGATGTGCGGATCCTAGTACGTGACTTAATTACCAACTTGAGAAGGATGTTGGCTGCAAAGTTCTTCAGTTCATCACACGATGAAGATCGCGAAGCTCTTTGGTTACAAAACCCTACGGTGTACAAACACATCAGCTTCTTGAATAGAAAGATGAACTATGACATATGTCTTCGATTCACAATATGCTTGTGAAAAACTTTTGCATTAAGTTGCATCAGTTGCAATGGCCCTTAAAACAATCCTTATATATGTTTAGGGTTGTGAGAAAAGAAAGCCCAAACATCTATTCATGGATTGGAGTGAAATCATATTTGGAAAATTGATTTTTTTAAATCTCGATAGATACCCTATCTATCGAGCAACTGTTGAGCCTCGGGTTGAAACAACTTTTTAAGCCTTGATAGATACTAGTTGACGAGATTTAAAATCCAGCACTTCTTTACTTGATTCTTGGACAGACTTGCATGGCTTTAATACTAGAACTTGAAACCTTGTTCTTTGAAGCATTAAACACATCCTAGATCTATCCAATTTCAAGTAAAGTGCATTTTGTCAAAGGATTAACCAATTCTATAATGACATATGTTCCTAACATGAATCACATATGTCCTAACAAAGTTTAATTCAAAAATTCTTTTTTTTTCTTAATTTTTGGATTGAAAAATATGAAGTTTTATTATATTTGGACTAAACTCTTTAGTTTTGAGTTAAAAAATACAAAGAAAATAGAAATTAGAAATTAGAAAAATGAGCCTTAAATGTAATAAAAATGGTAAATATTCAAAAGTCTGATTCAGTCCACATTGGTTCTATTTGGTCTATTCTGTCCTCGTTGGTCCAATTTGGTCCGATTTAGTCCATTGGGTCCTATTTAGTCCATTTTGTCCACTAAAGTTCTATTCGGTCCACTTTAGTACATTTGGTCTTATTTAGTCCACTTCGGTCCACATTCGATCTTATTTGATCTATTCTGTCCACTTTGGTCATATTTGGTCCACTTTGGTTCTATTTGGTCCTATTCGGTCCATGCTATTCACCTTGGTCCACTTCAGTCCTGTTCGGGTCATTTGGTCATAATCGGTCCATTTTGTCCACTTTGGTTCCATTCAGTCCACATTGGTTCTATTTGGTCCATTTGATCTACTTCAGTCTTATTTAGTCTACATTGGTCCTATTTGGTCCAATTTGGTCCCATTCAGTCAACTTTGGTTCTAATTTGTTCAAGTTCTTATTCGGTCAACTTTGCTCCCATTTGATCCAAGTTGGTCCCGTTCGGCCATTCTGTCCACTTTGTTCCTAATCTATCCATTGGTTTTTATTCGGTCCATTCGGTCTACCTTGTTCCTATTTTGTCCATTCGGTCCACTTTATTCCATTTAGTCCAATTCAGTCCATTCGAACCACTTCAATCCACTTCTATTTATTTTTGTGCACTTACATAATGAGAAAAAACATGTTTGGGTTGAAAGCACCTATTCTAAACCAAATTTACTTTAAAAAATATAAATCTCAAACTCGTAACATCTAAAAATCTTAGGCATAGCATTTATTGTTACAATGCTTTTGCTGAGTTACATTAACGTAGCATTTTAGTCCACTTCAGTATGGCTAAATTTAAGTTAAAGTCTTTCTAAATATAAATGCTATGAATATACAAATATAATCTTTATGATAGTTATTCATTTGTTATAACGTCGTCACTTTTAAATGAATTGCATGAGGCTGATTATATATTTAAGCCGATATATATGTGTGTGTGTGTGTGTGTGTAGGGGGCAGAACTCAAGACGAGACCCTATCTGCTAAGATTGGGCTAGGTTGGAGGTCCAATACAACTAATTTGTCAAGGTGGATGGTCAAGGTCAACATTTCGATCTCTTGTACCCACTAGTTAATGATTAAAGAAAGGAGAATAGCAAGGATGACAATGCATGTAAAGAATTATAGCTGGAAACGAGAGGCTCTTATTTAAATACTTCCTTGGGCTGGCCGAGGAACAACTGTTCTTTGGGTATACACTTCTTGCTTTTATAATGATCACTTTCTCTCTCTATTTCCCTATTTCTCTCTCTGAACTTTTTCCAATCACCATTCAAGGAGGATCTTACTTCCTATTTATAGCCGTTTAGATTGCATCCCAACCTTCCATTTGGAAGGTTGTTGATCTCTTCTTGGATACTTGTCCCATTGCTGCCTTGCTGGTGGTGGTAAAGTAGGCTGCAGGCTATAGGGGCACTATTTAGGGGTCATTCTGCTATTAATGCGATAGGCTGAGTTGGAGTAGTGCATTGAATGTGGAGGTGATGGATGCTTTATTAGGAAGTTTCCTCCCGCTCTTATTCGTACGTCATAATGATTCTTCTCGGTTTCCCATTTTGTTGCCCTTATGGCTTATCCCTCGACTCCTGAGAAGTATTTGCTCCTCAGCCTCAGGTGGTATGCCCTCCTCAATTCACTAATCCACCTGGCATCTTTGGTTGTTTTGATTGGACCGGGTTTGAATTGATGAACAGTTGGGCCCTAGTATACCTCATGTGGATCCCTTTAATGGTTCCTTCTCTTTGGTCTTCCACCCCCAACAGTATGTATGTATAGTTTTTATTTAAATAAATTATTCAACTTATTCATTCTTTTAAAAGACACTATCATGATAATCAAAATTCATATGAAACTTATTCTGAATATGTATAATTGTTTTTCTAAATTTTACCTAACTTATTGCTTAACATATTTTAATAGTGTTTAGCATCAATTAACAAGAGAAAACAAAATTGAATTAAAAAGAGAAATTCAAAGTTCGTACATTGTTGCATGTTTATCTTCTTTTCTTTTCTTTTCTTTTTTTTTTACCCCTTTCTTATGGAACTTTTTCACGTCTTTATCAAAATTAGTTTTTTTTTTTTTTTTTTTTTTTTTTTTTTTTTTTTATAATTTTTTTAAAAAATATTTTTAAATAATAAAAAATTTGTTTTTTTAAAAAAAAAAAAAAAAATTAAATTTAAAAAAAAAAAAATGTTTAGTATAAGGAAAACATCAATGAAATTCAAGGATATGTAATAGCATTTGTGATCAAAATGTTTTTTTTTTATTTTTTATTTTATTTTTTATAAGTGTGATCAAAATGTAATAACTCGAATTAATTTTACCTAACTTATTGCTTTCATGATACTTTTAACATCTATTATAAGTTTGTTTGTCAAAGTTTAATAATGAAAATAAGTTGGAGGCACAATTTCTTAAACTTTTTTTTTTTTTTCAAGTACAACTTTTATATAATTGGACAAAGATTGGATCCAATGTTCCTATATACTAGAGGTGGCAAAATTGGACATGACCCGCGAACCCAACACAACACGACACGACACAAAATTAGCAAGTTATGGGTTGAGACTTAGTGGGTTTGTGTCATATTTGGTTTGACACAGTTGACCCATTTAATAAACAGGTTGGGTTAGTGTTGAACATATAGAACTCGTTTGACCCGTTTAATTAAATGGCATTTTATCAATATACCCTTCAAACTCTAGGTATATAAACTTATTAGTTGTGGTTTTTTTTTTTTTTTTTTTTTTGACATATTGTGTTTGATTTTTTTTGATATTGGGATATGCTTTATTTTTGAATGATTTTATGATGTAGTTATTCGTTAATTTTAGATTTTATATTAAAAATATTTATTTGTTTGTTTTTTCATAATTTTTTTTTTTTCATTTTGATAAAATTTGATAAAGAGGTCGACATGACTGAACTGTTTAATAAATGGGTCATGTTAGGGTTGAGAAATCTTGATCCGTTTAATAAACATGTCGGGTTAATGTTGACCTGTATAGTCGAATACTCATGAGTTGACACGACACAAACCTGACACGCGAACACGAATTGCCACCTCTACTATATACTAGGGCTATTGAGATTTAGAAACATGACAAATATTTGACACATATCTGCAAACTCCGCACCCCAAGCCAGTTCTTTTTGGTTTTTGTTTTTGTTTTTGATGAATCCCCAAGCCGATTCATTACTAAATAAACACTTCAAAAAAAAATAGCTAATAAAGTTAAACCATCCCAATCAAACACTAAATATGATCTCACTTATAATGTGCAACGTGTATCTTATAGGGTGATTAATTAGCAAAAACAAATACCAAATGATTAGGTGGTGAGTGAGAGTTAGACGGAAGAAGTGTCTAACACAAGTATAGAGAATGAGGGGTGTACGTAAATGGAATTCTTGTGGTTAAACAAATGTTGTTTTGATGCTGCATTAGTTGAACTTACTGTGTGCAAAACATCATATTGTGTGATGAGACATGAGAGAGTCTAAAAGGGCTGTGGTTTTGTCAAAGACTCAAAGACATCGTTCATACTTCATACCCTTATTTTAACACTTGTCCTAAAACTAGTTCCTATAGTCTTGGTGACAAATTTAAAGCCAAAGATGGATGTCTCTCTTATCTTTGTTCCTTTTAAAGTATGCGAAAAATGTGAGTTCAGTCACTGTCAAAGCAGTGGCGTGTAAATGTTAACAGATGCCAAGTCATGGTATAAACAATAAAAACATCTTTATCAACGGGCGTTAGGTAAATCAAATGACCCACCATCAAAGGCTTACTTACAAGAAAGCCCCTCAATTTTTTTAACACCATGGTTTAAAATATTGCTTTGAGCCCATGAGTGAGATCAAATTTGTGATGAAGAGGAATGTCTGGACAACCGAAAAAATCTTGTATATGTCCAGCGTATACAATTTATGTGAGACTAATATGTGGGTCCACATGTTAGTCTCACATAAATCTTATAGGCCGGACGTATAAAGTACTTTCTCTTAGATAAACAAAAAGTGAACTCTGTGATTGTATAATCATAATTTTTTTTTTCACTACAAAAAAAATTGTACAATTGCGGTGGGCCAAAACCGCCGCTAAAGGTCCATTTGACCTATTGCAGCGGGAGCTATTGTGGCGGTTCTACCCGCCACTATTGCAGTGCCGCTATAGATTTATTGCGGCTGTCACAAAAAGCGCCGTAATAGATCGCCCATTGAGTAGCGCTTTTGGCATATTGCGACAAGTAGAAAACCGCCGCCATATGAGGTTACCATTCAGGTCAAGTGACCTTTTAGCGGCGGGATAGGCCCACTGCTATAGGGTTTATTAAATAATAGACTGTACACACCTTTTAGTGGCAGTTATGCCCGCCACTATATGTGTGAGGTTTTAGCGGTAGGCTATAAATGCCGCTATAGGTGTCCAATTATTTCATAATTTTAGTCCTTCAACGGCCTTTTTTTCCCGCTGCTATAGGTTAATTTTTTTTTCCCCCTCCTGGGTTCTAAAACCACATTTCTATTACAAATAACTTGGTAATAATTTTAGCTCCACTAAGACATTACCACAAATGTAACTATATAACACCACAAATGTCTCCAAACTAACATTATATTAACATAGAAATATATTATCAAATACATAACATTGTCTATAACCATCATCAAAGTTCCAAACTAATACCACAATCAAAATTCCAAAGTATTTAAACAATCGATTAAGTCCCACCAATATGAAATTAAGATTAAGTAAACAAATGGCAAACTTTGCAAACCAAATGGATTTATGGTAGTAAGGTAGCAAGATCACATAAACTAAAGGCCCTACACCCTACACCTTGATAGCATACTTCCTCATGGGGAATACATCTCCTTCTACTTTCCCGTTCAGTCTTCAATGATGCCTATCCAAACAAAAAGAAAGTAAATCAAATCAGGCAATAGCCAAGCCAAACACCCCAAGCACAAATATAAACATGCTAATGGGACAAGATTATACAAGTACACAACGCAAAATGTAAACCCTTCTTATTTTCTCAACAAACTATGAACAACTAAAAGGTGAAAAAACCTATACAACATTAGTCCTACAATAATTCACCCAAAATGTTCCAAAACTTTATAGCAATTCCAATTTAACATTTTTCAATTACCCCATATTTAATAACATAATCAAACACACACAAAACTTAAAAAACTATCACAATAGATGAACCAAAATTGGAAATAGCATACCTAATAAAGTAAAAAGTAAGAAGCATAAAAAAATGCATATATGAATCAAACTCGTAAATAGACATACCTGGCGCTTGGTAAGCCTTCTCCTAATGGCCCTAGTCTTCTGGGTAAGCCAATCATGTAATAGTTGACATGCACCAACAATACAAACAATTAGTCCAATCTTAACACAGCCAAGTCTCAAATAATTGTATTAAAACATTATGAATTCTTTAAAAAATTTCACACAAACATTGAGATATAATTTTAAGGAGAAGAAACTAACCAAAGAGAGGTTTTGAAACTCTAATCATTAAGGCAAAATATAATGAGTGATAACAAAATTATTAACTACACTCATCATCACTAGACTCATCATCATTAGACTCATAAACATCATCGCTAAGCTCTTCATCATCGATAAAGTCTTGT
>JAOXJQ010128376.1:0-15230 GCA_025762765.1 Quercus bicolor | reverse complement strand
TTTGGGGTTTGGGTTGAAGATGGGTATTTGAGCTTGAGAGCTTTTGGGTTGCTCTTTCTCTCACTCTGAGACTTCAATTTTTTTTTTAAATTTTTTTGGTTTATAAATCGAGTGTTAGAGACTCGATTTTTAGGTGGTCGTCACGTGGAAAAAGATGCCACATCAGACGTGATTAGACCATGGAAATCGAGTCTTTGAGACTCAATTTATAGGACAAAATCGAGTCTCTTAGACTCGAGATGCTAGTAAAAAATATAGTTTGCAAACATTGCCTACTAACTATATAGTTGGAAAATTATGGTTAGTTACCCATTTTGGCCGGATCCATAGGAGGATAAGTCCGACATATGAGGCCAAACCTCTTTGTGGGAGAACCTGGAAAAGAAAAGGATACAACGAAATAGGGTTCCATCAGGGCAGACTTAGAAAATAGGAGGAGCAAATAAAGACCTCCTGAGGACGATTCACAGAATCCCAGGATAGGGAGTACATCATGCATGATGAAACACCTCGTGGAAAAGGATCACCGACCAATTACTAAGGGGATCAAATGGTCTCATCTAGAAAAAAAAAAAAAAAAATCAAGAAGTGGTAAGATGCCTAATAACTTTGATGAGTTATTCACCCAAAGGGGCATCTTTAGCATTTGCATGTAAAAGACTTATAGCCTATTAGGTCACTTTCACACACAGGAGCCACGCAATGTCATCCTCATTGATGATTCACAAAATTGTCAGTGCGTTGATTGTCCACATGTGTGCCAATAAGTGTATCTAAAGAACAAAGGAACAAAGAACCTACAGAGAGAACCAGTGGGGTACCGGCCAAAGAACCTCCAAAGGTTAAGTTAGTGATAAAAAAATCTCCAATAACTCAAAAGTGTAAGAGCTAGGAAATTTCACATACCTTGGAGAAGTAGAAACTTGGTGTTTATATAGTGATGTAAAGTTGACCAAGATCCCTTGAATGTAGGATCTTTCCTTGTAGAGAAGATATGGAGTTAAAGCCCCAAGATCTTAGGGTTTTACTTCCTGTACTGGGATGATACGAATATGTAGTAGGTTATTTGGGTGTGGTGTGCAAGTTCTTTCCATATAGGGTGATATGACTAGAGAACACACAAAATGGTATGGGACTAAGTGTACCCACCCATTGGTATGTATGTTAACCCAACGAGTGCTTTCAAGCTTGGCGAAGGAGGCACAAGTGATGTTGCGTGGTCATTGGACTTGAAGGAGATGTTGTCATGACAGGTGTATTAATCTTGAAGGGTATATTTGTTCCGATGGATCTATTGATCCTGAAGGATATATTTGTCTTGATAGGTGTATTGATCCTAAAAAGTATATTTTGCCAGATGGGTGTATTAATCCCAAAAGGCATTTCCAACCCGAAGGGTAAATGGACCCAAAGGGCATTTTCAACTTGAAGGGTAAATGGAATGCAAAATACATTAGGATAAATGGACCTGAAAAGCATTTCCAACCTGAAGGGTAAATGGACCCAAAAGGTATTAGGATAAATGGACCCAAAGAGCATTTCCAACCTGAGGGGTAAATGGAACCTGAAGGGTAAAATGGAACCCGAATGGTAAAATATTCCTTATCAGCTACCCCCTATTCTGTGGTCATCGGGATACCTGACGGTTTATGGAATACATCGGTTTACCTTGCACATAGTGTTTATTGTTAAGCAAATGACCAGGCACCCATCAGTGTCCTTAGTCGTCAATCCACCCCTTAGGTAGTACTTGATTCTAATGAGTGACCTGGTACTTGTCAGTGTCCTTAGTCGTCAATCCACCCTGTAGGTAGGAGTTAGTTTTTATGAGAGACCAGGCTCCAGTTGGTGTCCTTGGTCGTTAGCCCACCCTATAAGTCAGACAGTTTGAATAAATGACTAGGCACCCGTCAGTATCCTTAGTCGTCATTCCACCCCATAGGTAGGACATTTCGAATAAGTGACCAGGCACCCATCAGTCGGACAGTTTGAATAAATGACTAGGCACCCGTCAGTATCCTTAGTCGTCGTTCCACCCCATAGGTAGGACATTTCGAATAAGTGACCAGGCACCCATCAGTATCCTTGGTCATTGGTCCACCCTATAGGTAAAATAGTTTGAATAAGTGACCATGCACCCATCAATGTCCTTAATCATCGGTCCATCTTGTAGGTAAGACAGTTCAAAAAAGTGACCAAGCACTCGTCATTATCCTTTGTTGTTGATCCACCCCATAGGTAAGACAATTAGAATAAGTGACCTAGGCACCCATTAGTGGTTATGGTCGATAGTTGGAATAAGTGACCAAGCACTCGTTAGTGACCTTGGTCATCGGTTCACCCTGTAAGTAGGATTGTTTGAATAAGTGACCATGCACCCGTTAATATCCTTGGTCGTTGGTTTACCCCATAGATAGTACAGTTTGAATAAGTGACCAAGCACCCGGTCGTTGGTCTACCCCATAGGTAGAACAGTTTGAATAAGTGACCAGGCACCTATTAGTGTCCTTAGTCATCGGTCTTGGCTGATTCGTCTGTCGCAATGCATCAAACGAGTGATCCTTTAAGTGTTGTTATGATATCACCAATCAAGTTGGGTTGTTGATTGGAAAAGTATAAGGGGTCGTCTGTCAAGAGTGTCTCATTGGTTTAAACGAATTAGTGTTCCGTTATTTTAGGTGATAAGTAGGGTACCTAACCACCTTTTGATACGTGATGACCATCAGGGCAAAATGTGTTGCATGGTTTCAAGGAAGGTACCTGACGATCCTTTGATACGTAACGACTGTCAAGACAAAGTGTGTTGCATGGTGTCAGGGAAGGTACCAATGACCCTTAGGGACTTGATGAGCTCTTAGTGACCGAAGATGTTTTTGATGACCAAAGACTCTTTTGGTGAGCTCATGATACTTTTGGTGACCAAAGACCCTAGGGTGTTAGGGTGTTGGGAGCTCTATTTCTTACCCTTTCCCCCTTTATTCCATGAGCTTTTAGCGTACTTTGAACAACCACCACTTATGCATATCAATGATTTCCTGGGTCAGTTTTTTGGGTCACATTAGTGACTTAATTGGAGGATCGTTACTTGAGTCAATTGTCATTGGAGGATCCCTTGGATCATTTGTCACCTTGGTGACTTAGATTGCTCGTCACTCTAGTGACTTGAACCATTCATCACCTTAGTGACGCGGTTCATTCATCACCCTAGTGATATGGTTAGGGGATCACTACTTGAGTCCATTGTCTTTGGAGGGTCCCTTGGATCGTTCGTTATCTTAGTGACTTAGTTAGACAATCTCTACTTGAGTCGATCATCTTTGGAGGATCCATCGGATCATTCATCACCCTATTGACTTCATTCATTCATCACCCAAGTGACTTCATTCATTCGTCACCCTAGTGGCATAAAGGATTGCTGACTTGAGTCGATCATTTTTGGAGGATGCCTTGGATTATTTGTCACCTTGGTGACTTGGTTCGACAATCTCTGATCTAACAATCCATGTATGTTTTTAAATGGATAAGAAGGTATAGAAACTTTATTCCTTCGTCTGTTAGGTACCTTCTGGTTTTCGGTTACTAAGGCACTTGTTGGTGGCTTGGTTCGTTCGTTCGTCCCTCTTATAGGTAGAAGGAGTTAGATTTTTTACCAAAGCACTCGTTAGTGGCTTAGATCATCCCTCCGTCCCCTCTATAGGTAAGAAAAGTTATATTTTTTTTACCAAGGCATTTGTAGGTGACTTAGTTCATCCCTCCACCCCATAGGTAGGAAGAGTTAGATCTTTTATCAAGGCATTCGTTGGTGGCTTGGTTCGTCCATCTGTTCCCTTTATAGGTAGGAAGATTTAGATTTTTTACCAAGGCACTCGTGGGTGACTTGGTTCATCCGTCCACCCTGTAGGTAGGAAGACTTAGATTTTTTACCAAGGCACTCATGGGTGGCTTAGTTTGTTTGTCCACCCTATAGGTAGGAAGACTTAGATTTTTTTACCAAGGCACTCATGGGTGGCTTGGTTTGTCTGTCAGTCCCCCTGTAGGTAGGAAGACCTAGATTTTTTTTTCCAAGACACTCATTGGTGGCTTGGTTCGTCCGTCCATCCCCCTGTAGGTAGGAAGACTTAGATTTTTAACTAAGGCACTTGTGGGTGGCTTGGTTCATCTGTCCACCCCGTAGGTAGGAAGATTTCGATTTTTTACCAAGGCATTCGTTGGTGGCTTGGTTCATCCATCCATCCCCCCAGTAGGAAGTAAGACCTAGATTTTTTGCCAAGGCACTTGTGGGTGGCTTGGTTTGTTCGTCGTTCCTCCTGTAGGTAGGAAGACTCAAGTATTTGTCATTCTCGCTTGGGGATAACTTGCATTTGATCGTCCACCCGTAAGCGACTTTGTTTGTTGTCCTTTCCTCTTGGGGATAACTTTATGTTAGACCATCCACCTGTAGGTGAATTCAGTTGTTGTCCTTCCCTCTTGAGGATCACCTTACATTGGACCATCCACCCGTAAGCAAGTTTGGTCATTGTCCTTCCCTCTTGGGGATGATTTTACTTTGGACCGTCCACCTATAGGTGATTTTAGTTGTCCATCTACCTGTAAGTGACTTTGGTTATTTTCCATTCCTTTTGGGGATGACTTTACTTTGGACCGTTCACCTATAGGTGACTTTGGTTTTTTGTCCATCCGTAGGCAAGTTTGGTCATTATCCTTCCCTCTTAGAGATGACTTTACTTTGGACCATCCACCCGTGGGCGACTTTAGTCGTCGGTCCACCCTTGGGCGACTTTGGTTGTTGTCCTTCCCTTTTGGGGATGACTTTACTCTGGACCGTCCACCTTGTGGACTAATGGAGTCGTCACCTAGATTAGGTCTCGGAACCATATTGGGCCATTTGGGCCAATCATTTACACACATGAATCCACGTACCAGATCTTGGGTCCGGAGTTTAGGTACGGTTTAGGAATGTGTTAGGTACCTAAGACTGCTAGGCTTATGGGCCAGCCTCTATTATGTGTTGCTAGACCATATTTAATTAAAGAATTTATTAAGAGAGCCCTAATCCTTAATCTAAACATACATCATGCACTTTAAATTATAATAATAAAAAAAAACAAAACAAAAAAAACACATACATCATGTTAAAAAAATATCACAATATAAAAGGAAAAAAATAAAACATAATCAAACAAAATAAATTAAACATGGCAAGTTGACAATTAAATAAAATACATAAGGAAATAATATCAAATAGACTAAACATGGCAAAAATACTAAAACAAACATGGAAAATAATTAACCAAAAACAGAGTCAAACAGAATCAAAGATTATGTGAAAAATGATTAAAACAAATAAAAACAAGATTTTACCATAATATGGATTTGAGGTGCGTGCGCATACTCTACTATCGTATTCGTGGTTGAACCACACGCACACATACTCAATGATGCACACACATCTTTTAACACAGCTTCAAAAAATTATATTTTTAGAGATTGAGTCAAACAAAGATATAATATGTGAGATCAAACAAGCATGTTAGAAACCATAAAAACTAAACTAGCATAGAACAATAACACAAAGCATCAACATAAACAAATAAACATGAAACAAAACAAATAATTAAACTAAACTACATAAAATAAACATACATGTTATGCTTTACATGAAACCAAAATAACAAATCAAGGACAACAAGAATAGATTATAAACAACCTAAAATCATATTAGAACATATCAAACATAATTAAAACATCAAACACGTCAAATATAACAAATGGAAAAACTATATCAAGAAAATTATGTGAATCATATTAAGCAAGGTGGTAAATCATGGAAAAGAGACTCACCTTGCTTTAGATTCACAGATTTAATGTTATTTTACCAGCCCCTCAGTGCCTACAATCACAAAGGTTAGATGGAGAAGACAAAAATAATCAAAGAACACAATATTTGTTAGTAATCACAACTAAAGAACAAAAGGTTTTGAAAAGGTTTTTAGAAAACAATTTTGAAAACAAATTTTCTGCCTTAGCACCAACTAAGAGAGTTTTTTTGATGTTTAAAAAACGTGCTAAGGGGCTGCCCTCCCGTTTTGAAAAGAGAAAAAAAGGTGTTAGAGAAGATAGAGGCCAAAAAATCACTTTCTCTAGCTAGGGTTTTGATTAGAGGCATAAGATGAGTATTTATAAGTTAAAATTAGGGTTTTAGAGGCTTTTTAATGATCTACGGACATTCTCAAGGGTCTATGGGCTGGCCCACATCAAAGCATGATGATTTGGGCCCTTAAAATGAAGTTTTAGAACCCAAAAAATCGAACTGCCAAGTTGGTCCAACTTCAAATGGTCAAAACTTACTCAATATAAATCCAAATTATGCAAAATATGTGTTCAAATTGAATCACAAGATGTCTAATTTCCAATGAAACAAACTTCACTTAAAATTCTTTGTGGATCAAAAGTTATGTAAAAAAAAGTGAGCAAAAGTCATTTTTCAGTATCGATTTCAAAGCAATTTGAGCACTTTTGAGTTGTGATTAATTTCAAACTATTGTGAATTCTTTAATTACCCTTGGTTGACATATGTCAAGTTCATCATTGGGGTTGGGGACCAAATTTTATTAACGGGTACAAAATGCAGTGTCTACACACTCACAGGCAAACTTTGGTTTTCTATCCATCCGTAGGCAACTTTGGTCATTGTCCTTCCCTCTTAGGGATGACTTTACTTTGGATTGTCACTCGTAGGCAACTTTGTTTGTCCATTCACCCATAGGTAACTTTGGTCATTGTCCTTCCCTCTTGGGGATGACTTTACTTTGGACTATCCATCCGTAGTTGACTTTGGTATTCTGTCTATCTGTAAGGGAGTTTAGTAATTGTCCTTTCCTCTTAAGGATAATTTTACTTTGAACTGTCCACCAGTAAGCGACATTGTTCGTCTGTCCACCCCTAGGCGACTTTGGATTTTGTCCTTACCTCTTGGGGATGGCTTTATGTTGGACCGTCCACCCATAAGTAGGACTTAGTTTTCTTCCTTTCTCTTCATGTAGTCATGTGATAATTTCTCAAGAATGAAGCCTTTATTGAATTAGGGGAAATATGTGGAACTGTAGATCAACTGTCGGACAGACACTTTGTAGTTTACTTAGAAAAACTGAGAGAGAAACTTAAAACATAGTTTGTAGTTAATAAACTATTAGTAATTGTAGACACTGCATTTTGTACCCTTTGTGACTCAACCCCCCGTTCCCCAATGATATCGAAATTTTGAGACCTAAGGTTGGTTTAGGACCCTATCAAATTACAAATTGACTTAAGTGGTGTTAGAATATAAAATATAACTTTTTAATGAGGAAAAAAATATTTTTGGAAAATAAAAACCAAAGAAAACCCTCGGCCTGTGTATGTAGGCATGAACTTGCATACGCAGCCTTTAAACCTGCATACACAGGCATAAGCCTACACACGCAGATAAGGTTTTGGAAACCTATGAAAGGCAAGTTTTCTGCATTCATATTGAGGTTTGAAATGAATCTTACATCATCTTAGAGCCATTTCAAACCCCCCATTTTCACAATATAAATAGTCATGCATGGTACCTATTCAAGAGATAGAGAAAATTCTAAGGGAAAACCTAAGATTCACTAGAAATAGTGAATCAAAGAGGGAGTTTTTCACAAAACATTTTCAAGTCAATTTTGTTTAATTGAGGCATTTTCTGGCCTTGGTCTTTGAATTTTAGGATTACTAATCGCATTTTTATTGATTTATGAATAGATTTGACTAAGGGGAATGGTAAAAAATCAAGCCTAATAGCTTTTTGCTTTAAGGTATTCTTTTTAAGCCTTTTCTTTCATTTCTACTTTTGATCTTGTTTATTTGCTATGTTTATGTTATAACATGTTTGTTTAGATTAGGTTTACATTTTCCTTATGTTTTAAGCATGTTAGGTTGTTAGAATTGTCGTTTTAAGTTTTTTATGCTTTGTTTGCTTTTTGTGTTTCTGAGTTAGGGTTTTTGAACAACTCTGCATGCGTACACAGGCTCCTGTATGCGTACACAGGTCGTTGCCCAGAAACCCTAATTTTAATTTTCTATTTCTGTCTCTTTGTTTATTATACATAATATGTCTTTGTTTTGTTCTTTTTTTTTTTTTTTTTTTAAATGCTTTTAAGCCTCTACTTCTCAGCTTATATGTTTGTTTGTCTTCAATATGCTAGATTAGGGTTTCTTTTATTTTCTTGATTTAATACCATGAACATGCATTCACATGCCTAGTCATTGATGCCATAGGTGCTGAGATGCAACAAGGTAAATAAGGTAAGTCATGCATTAGTGTGAACATGCATTTTGATGATATACCATATTTGTTTGATGCTTGATTTCATGTCTAAAAGTTTAGAATACATATGATGATCTATATTTATTTGCCATGCCTATCTTTCTACCTTGTTTTGTGGTTGCCTTGCTTGAGATAATATGTTTGCCATGCTCGATGAATGCTAGGGTTTATTTTTCGATGTCATGATATGCATGATTAGATGTATGCTAGGGTTTGTGATGTGATGACAAGCATGATAGATGTATGGTTAGGGATGTTTGATGCCATGTTGATTGTTAGATGAATGCTAGTGTATGTGTGAGTTTAGTATAACATGGTTGATTGTGCCTTTAATAGGATTAAGACATAAGACACAATGAGAAGAAGCCAACATTAGGGTTGGACGATTTTGGGTGCCGAATACCTTCCTAAGACCATACCTTAACTCCGAACCCATATCTTTAGTAATAAGATCAAATAGTCATTCCTCAAAAGGACGTTATATTTATGGTTCCTAAGCCATTGCAAAACTAGGTGGTGACTCCACATTCCGTTGTGTCCATAGTAATACTTCCTTAGGTGCTTAATATTCCAAGGGTGATGTAGCCTTTGTCTTCCTTTGCTGTGAATTCGGGGACGAAGTTAGCCAAGACTTGAGCTTTGATGGTTGTTCTTAAATGGTACTGTACATCGAACTCACTTAGTTTTATCGCCCGTAAGACTAGTCATCCGGCTGCTTTTGGATGGTTCATTGTCTTCTGCAAGGGCTTGTCCATTTGGACTAGGGTCGTTGTATCTTTCCCTTTTATTTGTCTTGCCCCTTCGGGCTTACATGGCGTCTTTGGCATTCATGTACTTGGTGGCTCTGTATAGCATGTCTGTCATCGTCTTCAAGTCATTCTTGTAGACGGAGAAAAGGAATTCTCAAGAGCATAGCCAGTTGGTGAAGGCTGTGACTAACACCTTGTCATCAACTTCATTAATCAAGTGGGCATTTCTATTAATTCGAACCACATAGGACCTTAAGCTCTCATCTTCTCGCTACTTGATGTTCGGGAGACTTGCTGAGAACCTCTTGTATCTTTGTTCGCTAATGAAGTGCGTGACGAAGTGCCCACTCAGCTTTTTAAAAGTTAAGATGGAGTTTGGAGTAATCTTGCTGAACCATGCTCTAGCTAGTCCTTTGAGCGTGGTTGGGAATGCTTTGCACATTATCTCGTCGAGCACGCCCTGTAGATGCATGAGAGTTTTGAATGACTCTAGGTGATCAAGCGGATCTTTCGACCCATCATATATCTCAACCTAAGGCATTCGAAACTTGGGTGAAAGGGGACAAGATGTGACTTGCGCCGTGGAAGGGGAGTCAGTACAGCAGAACAATTCGTCCAAGTTAGTGGACACGTGCCTCTCATGGCGTTCATCGTCATGTCCACCTTATCTTTCATAATCTACATATCTTACGCCATATGCATTGCGCCGCTCTCCAACTCTAACTAATGGTCAATATCCTCTCGTCGGTTATGCTTGTTGGTGACATTGCTTTCTTCTCAATCTTTTCTTTCGCATTGGTCACCTATTGGGAGATAATTGTTGTCGTGCTCGTCATTATGCTAATCCTTAGTTTGGGCACGACGTTCATTCATTAGGTTCATCTATTATTCGAGATCTTGATTTCGCTTGTCATTGCACTTGCCTCTCCAAGACGTTGGAGGGGTTTCCGATCTCCAAGTTGGTGGTAGTCATTGACCACGTTTGGACCATGCAACTCTTTGTCTTAGAAAGTGGTGATATGGCCAATCACTTGGTCCCCACAGGCGACACCAACTAATGATGCACAAAATCGTCAATGAGTTGATTGTTCACACGCGCACCAATTAGGGTACCTGGAAAAAAAAAAAAAAAACACCGGGGGGGTGTCGGCCAAAGACCTTCTGAAGGTTAAGTCAGTGATAGAAAAACCTCCAATAACTCGAAAGTGTAAGTGTTAGGAAATTTCACATACCTTGGAGAAGTAGAGACTTGGTGCTTATGTAGTGGTGTGGAGCTAACCAAGATCCTTTGAATGTAGGATTTTTCATTTTAGAGAAGATATGGAATTAAAGCCCCAAGATCTTAGGGCTTTACTTCTTATACTAGGATGATATGAATATGTAGTAGAGTCTTTGGGCGTGGTGTGCAAATTCTTTCCATATAGGGTGATATGAGTGGAAAACATGCAAAAATGGTATGGGACTAAGTGTACCCACCTGTTAGTATGTATGTTAACCCAACGGGCGCTCTCAAGCTTGATGACGGAGGTACATGTAATGTTGCGGGTTGTTGGACTTAAAGGAGATGTTGTCCCGACAGGTGTATTGATCTTGAAGGGTATATTTGGCTTGACAGGTATATTGATCCCCTAGAGTATATTTGTCCTGACAGGTGTATTGATCCAAAAGGGTATATTTGGCCTGACAGGTATACTGATCTCGAAGGGTATATTTGTCCCAACGGGTGTATTGATCCCAAATACTATATTTGTCCTAATGGGTGTATTGATCTTGAAATTGAAAGGTATATTTGGCCTAACGGGTATATTGTGTTGGAAAAATACATGTTTGTATCGCATACAAAATATACGCAGCGGAAAAAATAACGGATCTACTTCATTTGCAATTGATAACATGTACTATGTAAATTTCAAAAATTAAGAACAAGAAAGTGTACCTTGGTGTGATGAATTTCAAAACAAAGATTAGAAGTACTTGGGAACACTTTTAATCTTCACTTCAATTCCACTAATGTCCAAGAAGTGTGGTCTCTCAATCAGTTATATGAATTTGCTCAAGGGGGAATTAGAGAGTGTCTAACACTTACATACAAACCATTTTATGTATCTCTCTAATTATGTATGTTTCTCTCCTTATAACTGATTATCTAATTGGGTTAGCCTTTTGGGCTTTTTAATTGGACTCTAGTATGTGGCTTGGAGTGGGACCAAAAGAGAACAAATAAGACACTAGTTACAATGAGCCTTGGGTTTTTCTGTCAACTCATGACAAGTCCAAAGCTACTATTAATTATATTTAATACTATTATATAAATATAATTGCACTCTAGGCCTTATTAATAAATTATATCTCAAGACTTTAATGTACATGCAACCCCTTCATAAAATATTTAGAGTAATATAAAGTCATGAATATAGACTGCCACTTTGTAAATTACTACGTCTTTGAGCACATTTGGTAGACTATAATAGACACTGTAATGTAATAGATGTTCCTATGACATAATTATTTGGCTGTTTGGTTATGTTTTTATTATAATGAATAATTATTCCTTATGAATAGCTATTCTTAAAAATGAGGAATAACTATTCTTTATCAAAAGTACTGAATATCTATTCCTTCATCTTATGTAATAATTTTTAAAAAAATTTCCTAAAAAACCATTAGTTGCCTCATCTTTAAAAAGAAAGAAAATAAATTTTCCTTTTTATTAATTATTAGCTCTATTTTGAACACCCTAAAATAAGTGTATTTTAGGATTTGACTTAAAAATGATTTAATTACACATTCTTTTTATATTCTACTAAATTATGAACGTATATTCAGGATTCTATTCCTAAATAGTCACCAAACTAATGAATAGTAATATTTATTACATTTCTATTTAATGTATTCCTTGTAATACTTATTCCTATTCTCATGTAATAATCATTGCAGTATACCAAATGTGCCCTTAATCCTTAATTACTCGGTTTAATTCTTTAAGTTATTTATCATATATTTATAAAATCTAATTTCGTAAATATATACTTTAGTAACTATTTACTAAAGTAGTTAGGCCTAACATTTTGAATAACAAACCCATTAAACTTATTTTAAGGGAATATTTTGTATTTCCATTAAGAGACTAAAAATTCCATCTTGAAAATATATGTTCCATCAACACTAAATGTGGCTGCCTAACATACTGAGATTTTAACCGTAACTTTAGATCTCACTCCTGATATATCAAAGCAACCTACATTTCATGATCAGGTCCATTATTCTCTCAGGATTAAGAGTTCATGTAAATAAAAATCGGGAAATTTATTATTCATTTGACAGTCGTTAGGAGAATAATAAATCTCACAGCAGTCCACTTCGATATGTTTTAACTCTTAAAACATATTAACATATCAACTAGAAGTCTCCACTTCCATAATCAAGACAAATCATTTTAGTTGATATGTTATAGTTTTCACAGATGAAATGTCTAATTTTATCACTGACTACGAACTAAAATTCTGAGTTTATAAAGAACTTGTGATTTAAATCTTCTGTGACTTTTCACATAAATCACATACTATGCATCTCATAGACTATACGCCAATGTCCAAATATTCATGTTAATGAAGTGCAAATCGTTAGTCTTTGTGAGTGTGTTCAGATGGAACTGAGTCCTCGTCTATGTTCCTGCAAATACGGTAGATGGCTCCCTCAAAGTGGTCACCAGTGTAGTGCCTACCACAACGTCTCTGATGCCAAAGTCAGTACAAGGAAGCCTTTAGAGACTACAGAGAATATCAGATTCACTTATGAGTACTTTTAGGTGTGTACCTTGTGTTGTTGTTATGAGGGGTTTATATATGTTTCCACTCCTCCTAGCCATTGTGGCTATTATTGTGGTTTTAATGCCTATCTTTGTAACGCTTTATGCTGAGTAATATAGGCTTTGATAGGCCTTCAACGGTCTGTACAGTTGGTCTTATAACCGTCTGAGGCATTATTGGCTGTATTGAATGGCTCCTTTACCTTCATCAGTGATATGGACTCATTGACGGGGATATTTGATTATCTCGTCTGTGACAAAGGATTCGTCGGTCTTATCACATGTTACTATTATTTTAGATAATAATAGTAAAACAACTTTATCAATCACAATAAATGTCATACATAATATCATATAATAGGATTTAAGAGCAGTAATCCTAACATATTGATCCCGAAAAGTATATTTGGCTCGACAGGTATATTGATCCCAAAGGGTATATTTGTCCTGACTGGGGTATTGATCTCAAAGGGTATATTTGGCCCAATGGGTATATTGATCCCATATGGTATAGTTGGTCCAATAGGTGTATTGATCCCGAAGGGTATATTTGCCCTAACGGGTGTATTGATTCCAAAGGGCGTTTCTAACCCGAAGGGTAAATGGACCTAAAGGGTTTTTCTTTTTTTTAATAAAAAAAACCCTACTCTTTGTTGGTCAAATACTTTTAGTGAAACAAAAATTGAAAATGAGAAAGCCTCAGGCTTGTGATTTTACTTGCGAATGCGAGGAGATAAATGAACAAGAGGAGGCAAGAGAAAGCTAGGCGCTCCATGCTCTGGTTTTGGACTTCTAGTTCTGAGAGAAACAGAGCATGTGAGAAAGTAAGAGAGAGTGGTTTTAATTTTGCTTGTTGTATTTCTGGGATTGTTTGTATTGTCAATGAGAGTAAGTGGGTGAGCTTTTCAAAAAGAAAAAAGAAGAGAGTAAGTGGGTGAGAAAGAGTGTGAACACTGAGGAGTCTTTTATGGAGGAGAGAGGAATTGAGTGGATCGAGGTAGTAGCCATTTGACAGAGAAAAACCAAAGGCTAAAGGACAAGTACATTGGAAAGTAAGAGAGGAATTCAATTTGCCAGTTGCTATTGTTGGTCCAGGGAATTGGGTGGGACCCACTATTGGTAGCCATTTGACAAGAACTAAAGGCTATAAATAAGACTTGAGAGTTAATAAGAGAAGAAAGTAGGCTCAATGGATCAGACCAAGGGTTCAACGAAAAAATTCGCCTGCCCATTAGTCCAACCCGAGACTCGACCTGATACCTGGAAAATCGACCCTATTTCAGACCCGATTTTTTAGGTCGAGTCAGGTCTTAGGTAGCCAAAGCTAATTTCTATTGGGTCGGGTTTCGGGCCACAGTAAACTCGACCCGACCTGACCCAATATCACTCCTAGGCCCTATATATAAGGTTGTGAGAGTTGAGGCCCAAGGCTTTGTGGTTTCTCCCTTCAATCCTATGTGGCTTATAAATAAATATTAAATAATTTTAATTAACATAAAAGAACTACCACATCAGCATTAAAAAATAAAAATTAGAAAAAAAATAAGACAAAATTAATTCCTCATTTAAAACAAAAACAAAAACAATCACTCTTTAATTCATTTTCTTTTCTTCCATTTTCCAGGTAACCAAACACAATACACCCTCCTTGTAAAACCACAAACAACTTAAACAAAACAAAATTACATCCAAATTTGTGTATTGAAATTTGAAACTCAAAACTAAACATCACCAACATTAAACTAATCTCTTTTGCCTTCACTAACCCTAATAGTACTATTGTACTAGCAGTGGCAATGGACTCCAACCCCAATAGCAACACATATCTATCGACTTAATGAGACTCCTTAATGGCAATAACTTTTACAGATCTTGTTGGGTGTTTGGGTCATGTAATGGCTAATCGATGGGGAATAGGGTTGCATTATGACAAAGGTTCGGGTCTCTACAGTGGTTAGGTTGTAGTGACGGCAAGCTAGAGAGGGTCAGGTGGTTAAAGCTTGCCTTGCCATTTGGTTTTCGAGAAATTATGAGAAAATGAAAATAAAAAAATTTGACCCTAACTAATACAAATCGTTGGTCACAGTGGGAAATTTTGTTGAACTTTGTACTTATGATTATATAGCATAAAGGGTGAGTTATTATTATTATTATTTTTTGGCTATTTCTGATCTAAACATTTACTTGATTTGTGGTCAATATGATTTAAGGTTATTTAGGACTCGCTTTTGGGTTCTTCTCTTTTAGTTTGGTTTTTTGTATTTCCGAGAGAGAGAGAGAGAGAGAGAGAGAGAGAGAGAGAGAGAGAGAGAGAGAGAGAGAGAGAGAGAGAGAGAGA
>JAOXJQ010128321.1:3932-15257 GCA_025762765.1 Quercus bicolor | reverse complement strand
TGTAGAAACAAATGTTGATATTTCAATGCCTGATGAACACCCCTCCAAATGTTTAAGAATTCAATCTGAAGAGATAGATCATGATCCAGGATCACCTAAACAAATATGTGAATTCCCTATCAACAAACAAGATGAAATCCGATGAGCTTATCTCAAAAAAGGTCCATATCAACCTAAAAATATAGACTATCCATACAATGATGATACTCATCGTCGTCGATTTCAACCTTCGAATCGAGCCCCCCATGTACAAATTCCTGGCTACGCCCCTGCATATGATGTCTCTGCACACACATAATGATGCGCTAATGTGTAAGGTCTTTCCCTCAAGCCTCGGGCCCACGGCGTTAAGATGGTTTAATGGGTTACGAAAAGGTTCTATTCACAGTTTTGTCGAGTTGATCCAGGAATTCGATGCTCAGTTTATAACATGCAGCCGGTGGACACGTTACTGTCCATGAAGATGAGGGTTAGCAAAACCCTTCAGAGTTATGTCAGTCAGTATTAGGAGCTTTACAATGAAATTGGTGGGGGTAACAAGAAGATTGAAGCAAGCACTTTTAGGATAGGGCTGCCCGAGGATTCTGAACTATGGGAGTCATTGACGAAAAGGCTTCCCGAGGATATAAGGCAACTCATAAGGTGTATTGAGGAGTATAAATGCCTTAAGGATGATCGACTACAGAGTAAGGATAAGGCCCCATTACTAAATCGTTCCCGGCAGGGCGTTTTTCCCTTGAGACCACGGAAGGATTTGAGGATGCAAGAACTGGAAGCACAAATGGGGGGCGGGGGGCGGGGGGGGGGGGTGAACGTGTCGTTCAAGGAGTCGATACACAAGATCATAGACTAGATTAAGAACGAATTGTTCTTCAGGTGGCCGAACAATATGGGGGGCGACCCGTCTCGGAGGAACCAAAACTTGTATTGTACATACCACAGAGATAAAGGGCACACCACCGAGCAATGCCGGGTATTAAAAGATCATCTAGGGTAGCTGGTGAAGGCCGGATATTTGAAGGAGTTCGTAGTGGATTCTGGAAACCGAGGTGCTGGTCATGGTGCTTAGTAAAAGGGGAATCCTCTCCCACCGCCATTAAGGGTGATTGAAGTCATCCTTGTTGCCCTGAGGGGTACGACTATAACCAGAAGAGGGGTGTTAACAGTGGCACTCGTGGAAAATTTCTCGGGAGAACAACCTCGCGAAAAGAAAATAAAAATTGGTCGGGGGCCCATCGCTTTTGACGAGGAGGATCTGGAGGGAACGATTCAACAGCACTATGATGCATTGGTAGTGATGGCACGGATAAGCGGCTCCTTAGTGAAAAGGGTGATGGTAGACCAGGGAAGCGGGGTCGACGTAATGTATCTGGACCTATTCAAAGGGCTTGAATTAAAGAATTAGGACTTGATGAAGTATGATACGCCGTTGGACTCGTTTGATGGAAGGGTGGTGATTCCCGAGGGACAAATTTTCCTTCCTGTAAATATGGAAGGTAAGGAAGTGATGGTGACCTTCACAGTAGTCAGTTCGTTCTCCCCATACACGGCGTTCCTGGGAAGGCCATGGATTCACACAATAGGGGCTGTTATGTCCACCTTGCACGTGAAGGTTAAATTTCCTACCAAACAGGGCATTGCTGTAGTATGGGGAAGCCAGCAAATGGCTAGGCAATGCCTAGTTGCCACAATTAGTTGGAAAGGCAAGTAGGTTGAACAGAAGGAAACCACCGAGAAGGCATCATTATAACAATTACAGGAGCCTCGAGAAGAAATGAGAGTTGGTTGTGTCGAGAAACTGATGAAGGTTAAAATATTACCGGATACTGACAGGTATTTTCAAATAGGAACGAGCATGAAGAACCAAGATAAGGTAGAAATGTTGTTATTCCTTATGCAGAACGTGGATGTGTTTGCATGGAGTCCGTATGAGGTGCCCGGGGTGGACCCCGAGTTCATTTTCCATAAGCTTAACGTGGACCCATCATTCCCTCCTAAGAAGCAGAAGCCAAGGAAAACGGCCAAAGAGCATGTTGAGGTGGTAAAGTCAGAAGTTCAAAGGCTAAAGGAGGCTAGGGTGATAAGCGAGATCTTCCCGGAGTGGCTAGCAAATACCGTGGTAGTGAAGAAGAAGAATGGCAAGTGGAGGGTTTGTGTAGATTTCACGGATTTGAACCGGGGATACCCAAAAGACCCGTTCCTTATGCCGAAGATCGACCAGTTGGTAGATGCCACGTATGGACACCCAAAGATGAGCTTCTTGGACACCTTTCAGGTGTATCATCAGATTGTCCTGGCACCAAAAGATCGAGAAAAGACAGCATTCATTTCTCCGGATGCCAACTATCATTATAATGTGATGCCATTTGGATTAAAAAATGTTGGAGCCATGTACCAACGGATGATGACGAGGATGTTCCAAGATAAAATATGGTGTACAGTTGAAGTATACATCGCTGACATGGTAACACAAGAAGTACGGCACGTAAAAGATCTTCAGGGAGTGTTTGAGGTGCTTCGGCAACACAAGGTACGCCTGAATGCTGAGAAGTGCATTTTTGGTGTGGGGGCTGGTAAGTTCCTAGGGTCTCTAATCACTAATCAGGGAGTAGAGGCCAACCCCGATCAGATCGAAGCCGTGAATCGCCTTAAGCCGCGAAGCAATCCGAAAGAAGTGCAAGTATTAACCAGGATGTTAGCTGCACTTAACCAGTTCATCTCCAAATTCGCCGATCACTGCCGACCATTCTATCAACTTCTGAAGAAATGGAAACGATTTCAGTGGAATGAGGAGTGCAACAGAGCCTTTCGAGATTTGAAGGATTATTTGATGCAAGTGCCCATGTTAACGGCCCCGGAGTTCGAGGAGGATTCATTCATGTACATCTCATTGTCCAATCATGCTGTGAGTGCCGTACTGCTAAGGGACTGAGGAATATAGCAACCAGTGTATTACATCAGCAAAACCTTGGTTGATGCCGAGACAAGATACCTACCTTTGGAGAAGCTGGTGTTAGCCCTAGTGCACGCTACGAGGAAGCTGCTGCATTATTTTCAGGCTCATACTGTATTTGTCCTGACCGAGTATCCTTTGCAGTCATTGTTGAAGAGATCAAACTTCACGGACCGAATAGCTAAATAGGGGACCCGACTAGGTTCCTTTGACATACGGTACAGGCTGCGAAGCTCGGTTAAGGGTTAAGTCCTTGCTGATTTCGTTGCAGAGTTTTCTCCAAAATCCGACGGGAAGATGGTCTATCATGTAGAGAATTGCCCATAGAGAGTGTTTGTGGACGATGCTTCGAGTGCCGTGGGGGCTGGTGCCGGAATTGTCATAATTACTCCGGAAGGAATATGATTGGAGCATTCTTTTAGATTGGGGATTAAAGCCTTTAATAATGAGGCCGAGTACAAGGCCTTTCTTGCCGGATTGAGGACCGTTTTAGGCATGGGCACTCGAGACATACAGATTTACTCAGATTCTCGACTGGTTATTAATCAAGTCTGGGGCAACTTTAAGGCCCGAGATTCTCGAATGAAAGCATACTTGCAGGCGGTAAAGCAAATCATGAACAGGTTTTGTACGGTGAAGGTGGCCCAAGTGGGCTGGGCGTAGAACAAACACGTTGACTCCTTAGCTACGTTAGCATCGTCAATGACCGAGGAGGTGCCTCGGCTAATCAAAGTAGAGGTTATAAGGGAGCCAAGTATTAGTGTGACAGATAACGTTAGTACAACTGAGGTCAACGTTGTCATGATTTCAGTAACTAGGCCATGTTGGATGGACCCGATCATTGACTTCTTGGCCGAAGATCGAATTTCAGACGATAAAAAAGAGGCTAACAAGATTCATTGAGTGGCTGCTCGATATTGGTTATCAGTAGATCGCAAGTTATATCGGAGGTCTTTTGGGGGACCGTACCTTTCATGATTGCACCCCGAGAAAGTAAATGAGCTTCTGGCCGAGTTGCATGATGGGGTGTATGGCAGTCATGTAGGGGGCGCTCATTAGCACACCGAGCGATGACTCAAGGATTTTGGTGGCCGCAGATGCAGAAAGATGCCGCCGAGTATATGCGTAAATGTGAACGATTCCAAAAGCATGCTCCCCTGATCCATCAACCAGTAGGTCATCTGAATCTCGTTAGCAGCCCATGGCCATTCGCACAATGGGGGCTAGATATTCTCGACCCATTTCCCCGAGCAATAGGCAATTGCAGGTTCATGTTAGTGGCAATTGATTACTTCAAGAAATGGGCAGAAGCCGAGGCTTTAGCTAATATCCGGGATGTAGATGTCAAGAAATTTGTTTGGAAAAACATAGTTATGAGATTTGGGGTGCCAAACTCGCTGGTATCAGATAACGGACTACAATTTGACAGTAAAGCTTTTCGCACTTTTTGTAGTGAGCTCGACATCAAAAACAGGTATTTCACTCCAGCGTATCCGTAGAGCAATGGCCAAGCTGAAGCCACCAACAAGACAATCGTCAATGGGTTGAAGAAAAGATTGGATGGTGCAAAGGGAAGGTGGGTAGAAGAGTTACCTAACACTTTATGGGCTTACCGAACAACCCCTAGAAGGTTCACAGGGGAGACTCTGTTCTCCTTAACATACGGGGCAGAAGCCGTGATACCAACTGAGGTGAACTTATGCAGTGCACGAGTTGTAAGATTTGACCCCGCCCAAAACAATGAGCTAATGGTAGAACGTTTGGATTGGTTGGAAGAGTGCCGAGAAGCGACAATTATACAACTGGAGGAGTACCAGCAAAAACTTGTCCGATGTTACAACCGAGATGCAAAGGCTAGGGAATTTAGTGCTAGAGACTTGGTACTATGGAAAGCCGTGGGGAATATGCGAGATACAAATGCCAGGAAGTTAGCCCAAGCTTGGGAAGTACCGTACAAAGTTACTGCCATCACCAGCATGGGAGCGTACTAATTAGAAGACCTAGACGAAAGGCCACCTCCCCGGCCATGGAATGTCCATAATCTTAAGAAGTTTTATCACTGACTATCCGTGAGTGGAAGTGTAAATCCGAATATGTACATTTCATTAGCTAATATGATGATGATGCTTCTCATTGCAATTGTATTCAATTTTATTATTATTTATTTGGTAGTGCCAGCCAAAAAATATAGAGGAAGCTAAAAAGACTAAGGCAACTTGTTCTAAGGCAGAAGCCTTATACTGAAAAATATCCTAAAGACAAAAACCTGCTTCCTGGTTCGATTATTATCACCGAGTATGTGGAAACATTATACTGAAAAATATTCTAAGGACAAAAACCTGATTCTCGGTTTAATTATTATTGCCGAGCAGGTGGAAACCTTATACTGAAAAATATCCTAAGGATAGAAACCTGATTCCTGGTTCGATTATTATCGCTGAGTAGGTGAAAACCTTATATTGAAAAATATCCTAAGGACAGAAGCCTACTTTCCGGTTCGATTATTATCGCCAAGTAGGTGGAAAGAAACCTTATACTGAAAAATCTCCTGACAGAAACCTGCTTCCCGGGTAGGTGGAAGCCTACCGTACATCTTCTCAAGAGAGAAAATATATGCTGAGCGGGATTTCTAGTGGCTGAGGGCTTAACTTATTATACCCTTCAAACCAGCCCCGACCATCAAGCCTTCTCGTAAGCGATCCTCCCAACCCAATCATTAGAAAGATATACATGCACGGAAAATAGAAGAACATGGCGAAGAAAACAACGTGGTAATTAAGCACTCATGAGTATGATTAAAGCGAATGTTCTACAAATAAACCTTATTCCAACAAAGTCAGCACAAAAATGAAACCAATGTCTCGTCACTAAAACCCGGTGACCGTATATGAGTTAAACCCGGCAAAGAAAATAATTGTTCAGTCACCACAACCCGGTGACGTAGGTGAATTAACTGAAAGGGATAAAATACGTAGGGACAAGAAAAGTAAGTGTAAGCGGTAAGGGTCTGATCCAGTAGTTAAGTAGTTGGGTCTACAGGTTGTGTCTGGGCGACAGTCTCGGTCAGCTGCTGGTCTGCTGTAGGTTAAAGAATGTCCTCGCTGAGCTGATCACCAGCACGGGGGATATCGGTGGCTTCCATATCATCCAACTCCACATGAGCATTTATTTGCTCCACTAGCTCCCTCATGCTTGCCGTTTCTTCTTCGTCAATGGGCACTAGGGGGTTTTGCGTGACTGGAGTAGAGCTCGGGAAGGGTATTTGGCCGGGATCCCTAAGAGGAGAGTCTCAGGGACCCCCAAGGCTTGCAAGGTAGCTAACCAACCGTCCTCGAAACCCAGCCTCTAAGCCTCATTCACAACTAGCTCCACGGAATTCTCGACGTCTGCAAAAGTGTGCACATCCTCGGGCAAAAAAAGGCCATACACCAAGCTTTGGGCAACACGACCCCCTTCACCTTTCTCCTATACCCGTACATTAGCATTCGCGGGGAGCGGCTTGCCGTCCAACTGAAATGTGGGTTGCCATGCCTGCGCTACTTGGGAGGAGGATGCCACGCTCGCCCTGACCTGAGTCTATGGTTCTTGAATGACAATACCCCTAGATGGCTGGGGGGGAGTCCTGGTTACAACATCGCCCTGATCGGTAGAGGTCTGCTCGACAATATGTTGCCTTTTTCGAGTTCGTCTGGTGGGGGGAGGAGGGGGGGAGGGGGGGGGGAGGCGTCTGACCTCGGCCCTGAGGTGGTTGCTGCTGTATGGTCTGCCTTGCCCCAGGTACAAAACAATCAATGGTCATGGTCTTTCGGGTCACCATGTCTCCACCACGGTCAGATTCGGTGTCAGAGAATTTAGTAAACTCTACAGCTACTTACTCGGTTCCCTAAGCTGGAGCCTCGGGTTCAATGGGTTCTTCGGGTTGGGTGGGTTCTTCTTGAACGGGAGCCTCGTTCTTAACAGGTGCGTGAGCAAGTTCTCGAAGGCGTCGGGACACGTGTTCTACTGATTCGTCCCACAGAGGCGCAAGCTCGTCTAAACAAGTATATCATCGACCAAGTTCCCGAGCTTCTCCTACTGTGAACCTCGGGGGAAGAAAATTTGCATGCCGAATGTCGATGTAGGATAGGAGGGGACTATCTACCAAAAGCGCTTGCCCGAAAGGTTGCCAGGTAGAGTACACGGGTTCGACACCGAGGATTAAATGGGATGCTTAGAGCTACCCGTCCTAGTGAACAAATATCTCAGACCTGAGTACAAAATTCAGATCTCTAACGTGGACTACCCTGAGATCCGGGGTAAACACTCTGTCGTCTGCAACAAAAAAATAATAATAATACGGTGTCAGTATTCAAATAAATAAAAACAACCATAAGTGGAAAGACAAATAAGTTAGAGATCGGTACGAACCCACTTCACGCCGTAAGAAAGGCCAAGGGATTTCACCGGCAAACCAATTGCCGCGTAGCCAGACGAACTCCCCAGCTGAATTCCTATTAGAGTCAAGTAGGCAGATATTAGCCGTACCCTCATATCTCTAACCTTTAAGTAATAGTTAGTTCTCTTGTTCCCACACAGACTGTACATGTGGTTTATATCATGGTGGTCTAATTGCAAATCGAATGTTTGGTTCAACCTACTGACACAACTAACTACCCAGTAAAAATTTGGGGGAAGTTGGTCGAGGCACAGCCCATAGTACCTAAGTGTATTGAGTAAGAGAGGGTCCACGGGAACCTAACCCCACCCTCCAGAATCGCCATTAAAGGAAAGAAAGCAGTATTTTCCCCTCTGTGGAGAGCAATTTCGCTCTCATGGCAGTACGCCACTTCCACATCATTAGAAACGTCAAATTTTTGCCTAAATGTGGCTAAGGACGCCTCAGTGTTCAAAAGAAAAGCAGAACCCATCTTAAATTCTAAAATTGAAGGAAGAAACTCGAAGAAAGAAGCTGAAGTGAAAGGAAGAGGTAAAAAACTTACTTTGGGCTCTAGGAAAGAAAAGGACTCTGGACTGATGAATAAGCGCACAGACGAATGCACGACAAAGAGAAAACTCAGAGAATAGAGAGTGAAAAAGTGAAAAAATGATTTGTGATGGGCTATTTATAGGGGCCAAAGAGGGGTGAGCAACATCCAATCAACAATAATGGGGCTCAGTTAGTGAAAAAACCTTACGGATGCCAATGCCAACTAACACGCGCGCCACCTTGGTTCACGAACCATCAGGAAATGATGAAGGCTAAACGAAATGGCCAGGAACAATGCACCTTTTGAGAGCGCATTAATGGGTTTCTGAAACTACCCAAGTTTCCACTTGTTAAGCTTCTCAGACAGCAAGTGCTTTTTGGATTCCTTGATTCTTCCCGGTAACCGGGCATGAATCAAGGGGGGGCTAATGTACGACACCATGGTACCCAGATCCATTTTGAGACTTGAATTCTAACCCAGTAGCGTGGCCCATAGCCCCAATCTCTTTCTACCTAAAACCCCAGCCCAAACCCACACAAACTGCAGGCCCAAGTTTTGCCACCTGGTCCTTGCTCGGCAAACCATTCTCGAGCAATAAAGAAAGAATGATGTTCAAACACAGCATCCCTTGCATACTCGGTAGTGTCTTAGGGAACATCTCTGCCAAGCATATCTACTGGAATGGGAACCAGTTCCAATGCCACTCTCACCATGTTCCACTCCCACCTAACAACCCACTTACGATTAATGATATTGGACCTCCCATTGCACTAACCATGGAAGTAATCATAGTCTCCTACTAATTTAGAGCTATAAATATGAGAAGTTGGAGGAAGAAAAAGGTTGTTGAAAAGTTCTCAAGGAAATAGAGAATAGAGAGAAAAGAGTGATTCAGAGAGAGAGAGAGAGGTAGCTTCATTAAGTCTCTGTGCCGAGAACAACCTAAAGTAGGAAATCCTAAACCCACTTTACAAATAAGTTGTGAGCCCAAGTGAGGTCAAGCCCAATAGCCTCATTTTAGGCGCGCACAAATATATATACAATTGCCTTTACATAACTCAAGGGTTTTTGGACGGTGGTCGTCTACCCTTCTTTAGTTTTTATGAATGAATGTCTACTTTTATTTTCATTTCACTTGGTGTTGAACATATATGCTTTATGAATGAATTTTGTATATATCGTCCATATTTTTTTTGTGGTTTTGTGTGTGGCTCGTCCACTTATGAGGACATTTCACTTTGTCTTGAATATATGAAGGAATTTTTATCTACATCGTCCATGTTAAAATAAAATTTTCATGTTCAACACTTACCGTTCTTTATATTTCACAAGAATAGCTCGTCTATGAATGGCATTTCTTTTTGCTAGCTTTATACGTCCATATATTCGACTTATAGTTTGCATTATTCTTCGTCCAAACATTGGATGATCCTTTATTCGTCTTTGGTTAAGATGTTTCCAACATTTGCTCGTCCAAGGATTGGATTGTGACTGGTTAAATTTGTCCATAGCCTTTGAGATATTTTTACGTGCACGTTTTTCCTCGTCCATTAGTTAGATGAATATACTTTGGGTTTTACCTTGTCAAGTGCTTAGACGGATGTACCTTAGGTTTATTTTTCTTCACTTTATCCTTATTTTTAAGGAAAGCTTATGGATGTTATATCACTGCGTCTAGAGATTTTATTCGTATTTGGCCTTTTGCCTTCTTGTGGATTAGTTTGAATGGAATCACAAAAAATGAGAGACCCACATAACATCATATACATTGAAAATCCAAACTATATGTACATAACGTAAACATCATCCACAAGCATGGCACATGCTTAAAAGCTAGTGTCTTAGGGAATTAAAAATACTTATACAAATAGATAGACTTACATAGCTTCGTCCATCGCAAATTCGTCCATAGATAGCGCAAAAGTTAAAAACTAATGCACTTTTTAGGAATTCAAATACTTAAAACACGTAGTATTAGTAGTAATAAATATTAGCAAACATAATAAAAACAACACATAACTTCAACTTTGTTCATGATGCTCGTCCATGGTGATGCTTGTCCAGGCTAACCTTTTATTCATAGTATCTCCTTAGATGCTCAACATTCCAAAGGTGCTCTAGCTTCCGTCAATCTAGGGCTTCCAAGTAGTATAATCCTTGCCTTTTGCAGTTGATAACCCTATAAGGTCCTTCCCAATTAGGCCCTAGTTTCCCATGAGCTGGGTTTCTGGTTGCCAAGGAGACCCTTTTGAGGACAAGGGCCCCAATGTTGAAGCGCCTGGGTTTCACCATGGCATCATATTGCTTGGCTATAAGATTTTTGTACCTTGATATCCTCTGCTCTACATTCATCCTTACCTCGTCAATAAGATTGAGGTAAAGACGAAGTTGTTCTTCATTTTCCTCATCCTGATACTTCATCACCCTGTGGTTAGCCATATGTACTTCTGCAAGTATGACTGCTTCACTCCCATAGGCTAATTTGAAAGGAGTTTCCCATGTAGGGGTCCTCACTGTCGTCCTGTAAGCCCATAAAACACCTGGCAAATCATCTGGCCATACTCCCTTTACTCCCTTAAGCTGAGTCTTGATGATCTTCAACAATGATTGGTTTGAAGCTTCTGCTTGTCCATTTGCTTGTGGGTGGGAGGATGAGGAATAATGATTTTTTATTCCAAATTGCTCACAAAAATTCCTGAAAGGTGTGTTATCAAATTGTCATCCATTGTCAGACACTAGTACCCAAGCTACCCTAAACCTGCATATAATGCTCTTCTAGACGAAGTTCTTAACATTTTGTTGTGTAATCTTCATTAAGGGTTCAACTTCCACCCACTTAAAGAAGTTATCAATCCCCACCATTAAAAACTTCATCTGCTTGGTTCTAATTGGAAAGAGACCTAAAATATCCAACCCCCACTATGCAAAGGGCTATGGGACTATCACTGGGGTAAGGTACTCTGACGGCTGTCTAGGGACATTGCTGAATCATTGACATTGATCGCATGCCTTGACATATGCCTTAGCATCAGCTTGAATGGTTGGCCAGTAATAACCTGTATGGATGACCTTGTGGACGAGTGATCTAGCTCCTGAATGGTTGCCATACGCTCCCTCATGAACTTCTCTCAATACATAGTTTGCTTCATTTGGAGCTAAACACCTTAGGTAAGGCTGAGAAAAGCCTCTTTTGTATAGCACCTCGTCTATAAGGACATACCTGGCTGATCTGATCCATAACCTTTTGACCTCATCTTTTCTCTCTTAAAGCCTTCCATCTTTTAGGTAGGCAACTATTGGGATGATCCAATTTTCTTCACCTTATACCTAAGGCTGAGAAAAGCCTCTTTTGTATAGCACCTCGTCTATAAGGACATACCTGGCTGATCTGATCCATAACCTTTT
>JAOXJQ010128280.1:0-12635 GCA_025762765.1 Quercus bicolor | reverse complement strand
AATTAATTTTCTAATTTTAATTATAAAAAAAAAAAAAAAAAAAAAAAAAAACCTTGATTATGTAAGAGTAATGCTACAGTCACACTTTTGGTGTAAAATTATAGAGTTACACACTCTTAGTCATCCAAAAGTGTGGCTATAACATTAATCTTACCACAATCCAGTTTTTTTTTTTTTTTTACTCCTCCAATTTCGACAATTCAATTGCCACAATTGAGTTTTTTTTTTTTTTTTTTTTAAATCCTCTGCTTTTGGCAAAATGCTAGAGATACAAACTTTTTTACAAAAACTTTCATAAGCTGTTGATGTATTATTGGTAGATAAAAAAATTATGTTACTGGTGGGCCCTAATGAGAACCAGTAAGAAATTGGCCATAACAATAGTTTGTAAAAAAATATGGTAAAATAGTGTGTGGCCGAAGCACTACTCTTGCCACAGTTCAGTGTTCTTTTTTTCTTTTTTATAATCCTCCAATTTCAGTAATTCAATTGCCACAATTCAGTTTTTTTTTTTTTTTTGGCAATATCATTGCCGAAATTCCTTTTTCTCTCTCCACATCCGTCACATCATTTCTCTCTCCTCTCTCCTACTTTTTCTCAAAATATCAGCAACATCATTGCCGAAATTCGCTTCTCTCCTCATTTTGTCAAATAAGTTTGAACAGTACCCATATCACAAATAAACTTCGTTTTTTACAACATTCAGCCAAAAAACTCTAATATTTCTCTAGCAGAAAACGTGAGTTACGTGACCATTTATATGGCGACGACATTCCAAAAAGGCCAAAATGAGCTTAATTAAAAGACTAAAAAAGGGTCATGATAGGTAGGGCAAGTCCGTGTTTCTCTTTTGGTAGAGAAAGTGAAGTATAAGTGTGTGTTTGGCAAAAATTAAAAAGCCAGTTTATTTTATTATTTAGCTTATTTTTGTTATTATTTATGGACTCCACTGCACTTTTTGATACTATTTATGGATTCCACTATACTATTTTAGCTAACTTTTACCTTTATCTATAGTACTTTCAATAAAAAGTTTTCAATTTCAGCAAAATAAGCGAATCTCAAACAAATCCTAAATATATTAAATAATCGTGAGTGCATCTGATTGGAAGAAAAAGTTAAAGAGCATGTCTACCTTCAATTAGAGCTTGACATACGAATTGACTAATTAAAGACTTGAACCTTCCATTGTTTTTGAAACCAAACTAAAACTTTCATTCATAATAGTCAAGGTAAGTTACACTGAAAAAATAGAGCACAAGCTACAGAACAGAGCATAGCAAAAGGAGGAACACAGCAACAACCTAGACCACAACTTAGACAACTTTTAACCTATTCCTTTAGCTCTAGCCATGTCTTCAATCCAATCAGGGATAATTGAAGTCCAGACATGTTCCTCAGCATATCGTTTTGCAAGTTGTGCAAGTTCGTGGGCTATTTTGTTGTCATCCCTACCAATATGTCTGACTTTTGCCTCCTGGAAGCTAGGAAGATTCTGCAAAATACCTCTCACAATATGGCCAACCACACTTCTCACTTCCTTAGCCTCAATAGCTTGAATTTTCTACATCGAGTCCCCTTCGAAAATGGTCTTTTCCAAGCCCAGATTTTTTGCTAGGATGATTCCTTGTTCAATAGCTATAGCTTCTATTTCCTCCACAGCCATTCGTCCTGATAGAGGAATGTATTTTGCTGCCACCACCTTCCTTTCCCAATCTCTGATTATAACTCCCACTCCGGAATGGCCTTCAACAGAGGGAACAACCCCATCCATGTTTATTTTGAAGAATCCCACAGGGGGGGGGTGTCCATGCTTTTTCATTTCACTGAGGATTGTTCATATCCCAGCTCCTGGTCCCCTTGAAATCCTTTATCCTTCGAATTGCTGTCTACCAAATGTGATCCTCAAAAACACCATTTCTCTCATGAACAATTTGATTTCTATTGTACCATATCATCCAGGCTACACCAAAGAAGATCTCCATGTCCCTCTGAGTTCCTTTTTCTAACAAATATAAGGCCAAATCCATTATCTCCCCGTTGCTTTCATTCAAACAGATTGGGCATTCATTCCATTTGCTCCAAACTCTTTTAGCAGCTTCACAATAGATGATTACATGCTCAGTTAACTCAGGTTCCCCATTACAAATAGGGCAAGTAGGATCCACTTGAATTCCCCTATTGCAAATATTCAGCATAGATGGGATGGCCTTCATGCATAGTCTCCAGGCAAAAATTCTCATTTTGGCTGGGATGTTTAGGTGCCACTTCTTTTTCCAAAAAGGAGCACATATGTCTCCCATTAAGGATTCACCTCTTTCATGCTTCTCTACTATTTCCCTAGCCAAAAAATATGCACTTTTCACCATGAAGATTCCTTTTTCATTTCCCACCTATATTATTTGGTCCTCCTATGGGTAGTGAGGGATGGGATGCTAAGAATATTTTTCACTTCAAAGCCAAGGAAAATTCTGTCAAGAATGTCCTTTCTCCATCTTCTAGTGTCTTGGTCAATAAAGGCCGATACCATAGGGAAGTCTCCAAAATCTTTCCTTGGGGAAATGACTTTATAAGTTTTTGGTGTTGGCAACCATCTATCATCCCATATATGGATCGTCTTCCCATTTCCCACTCTCCATCTTATTCCTTGCTGAATAATCTCTATGCTCTTGTGAATGCTTCTCCAAGCATAAGATGGGTTGCTACCTATGCTTGCATTTAAGATATCCCCATTGGGGAAGTACCTTGCTTTGGATATGCGCACCATTAGCGATGCAAGATTTTCCAACATCATCCATCCCTGCTTTGCCAGCATAGCCAAATTGAAAGCATAAAGATCACGGAACCCATTCTGCCCTCTAATTTTTATTTGCACATTCTTGACCAGCTAACCTATGCCATTTTTTATTCTTGATTCTTCTGCCCCCACCAAAAATTTCGCATCATCCCTTCAATATCTTCACAAAGACCTTTAGGGAGTAGGAAACACCTCGCTATGTAAGTGGGAACTGCCTGAGCAATAGCTTTTATAAGGATTTCTCTTCCTCCAATCGATAATAGTTTCTCTTTCCAACCCAACATCTTTTTCCCCACTCTCTCCCTGACTTCATTGAATATTTGTTTCTTTGATCTTCCAATCATCAAAGGTAGACCCAAGTATTTACCTAGTTGTGCATTATGCAATGAGCCCAGCATTTCCTTCACCCTTTCTCTTGTCTCCTCATCTATATTCTTACTAAAAAAGACCGAGGACTTTTCTATGTTTATTTTTTGGCCTGCTGCCTCCTCATATTTATGCAAAATTTCACATAGTTCTCTACTTTCTTGCTCTGTTGCCTTGTAGTAGATCACACTATCATCGGCAAATAAGAGATGGGTTATTGTTGGGCTTCCTCTACAGATAGAGATGCCAGAAATCTTCCTTCTCCTTTCTGCCTCCACAATCAAAGTCATTAGCCCTTCTGTACATAAAAGAAACATGTAGGGAGATAAGGGATCACCCTGACATAGCCCCCTCGTGGGAGTTATACATCCATGGGCCACACCATTTATGAGAACAGAATAGGATACAAAATTTATGCAACTCATAATCAATTTAATCCATTTATTATCAAAGCCCATTTTTGTCATAGTTTTTTCAAGAAAACACCATTCCACTCTGCCATAGGCTTTACTCATGTCTAATTTAATTGCCATATACCACTCTTTGCCATCCTTTTTTTTTTCTTTAGATAATGCATGATTTCAAAAGCAACCAGGACATTGTCAGTTATGAGCCTACCTGGAACAAAAGCACTTTGGCTTTCAGAAATGATAGTGGAGAGGAAGGGTTTCAGTCTATTTGCAAGAACCTTTGACACAATTTTGTATGAAACATTATAAAGGCTTATTGGTCGGACTTCACTTATCTTTGATGGATTATTTATTTTAGGAGTGAGGGCTATGTTTGTCTTGTTTAACTCAGCTATGGGGGCATTGAAGTTAAGAATATTAAGGACAGTTTTTATCACATCTTCCCCAATGATATCCCAATACTTTTGATAAAAGATAGCAGACATACCGTCAGGGCCCGACGCTTTTGTTGGGTGCATTTGTCAAATAGTTTAAATAACCTCCTCCTTTTGAAATTCTATTGTTAAGTCTTCATTCATCACCCTAGTAATCCTTCCATCGCTCTAGTTGGGAACAAGGTCGATTACAAATCTTTGAAGTAACTCACAGCAATGTTTGCTATGTCTGTTTTCTCTTCGCACCAATTCCCTTCTCCATCCAGTAAGCCACTGATTTCATTCTTCTTCCTTCTATGAGATGCTTTGTGGTGAAAATATTTTATGTTTCTGTCACCAAGGGTCAGCCATTAGACTCTGGATCTTTGGTTCCACTTGATTTCTTCATCATTTAGCATTTCATTGATTTCCTTCCTTAGTGCATTAATTTCTTCTCCCCTACTTCCATCCTTGTCAGCCTGGACTAGTATTTGCAGCTACTTTCTCTTCTCATTTATCATTCATACATCATGCCTAAGGTCAGAATTGTTCCATCTTGTCAAGCCCGCAGCACAAACTCTCAAGCCCTTGGCAAGTTCACTAACCATTTGAAAACCTAAATGATTCTTCCAAGTATCTTGAATTATCTCCTTGCATTTATCGTGTCTAACCCACGCTGCCTCAAAATGGAATCTCCTCTTTCCCCTTCCTTGGATATTCCTTTGATTTGTTAGAACTAGAGTATAGTGATCTGAAGTTGAATTCGCTACATGGAGGACCCTAGCATCTCTGTATTAATCTTTCCATTCTGTTGTAGTCAGCACACTATCAAGTCTTAATCGAATTCTTTCCCCAGCTGGCCTTTGGTTACACCAAGTAAAATTTGGTCCCTCATATCCAAGGTCCAAAAAGCCACAAACATTAACTACTCTTCTAAAACCCTCCATCTGCTGTTGGGGTCTCTCTGGGCCTCCCCATTTCTCGGAGCTTGATAAGATTTCATTAAAATCCACCATACAAACCCATGGCATCTAGTAACTCTCAAGACTCCTTCCTCCAATTTTATCCTAGTTGCCATAGAAACCTGTTATTCTCCATTTAAACCCAGATGTAGGATCAGTCACTACTGCATCTATATGATACCTAGTATAACTTTTAAGCTCCACATTTAGATCACTTTCCCATAACATGGCTATTCCACCATTTCTTCCCTGGCTAGGAACAATTACTCCATTTAATAAACCTACCTTCGCCATTATTCTCCTCGTCCTTCTCATTCTAGCTTTTGTCTCTATCAAGAATACCAGTTTAGGGCACCATCATTGCACAAGATCGCGCAATGCTCGAACTGACCAAGGGTTCCCCAGCCTTCGGCAGTTCCAACTTAAGGTATTCATGGCTCCCGGCAGTGCTGCTTTGCAGACACCGCCAATAGATCAAGGGGGATTGAGTTACTACCACGAAACTTTTTCTGCCTTCCTGCATCTAACTCTTCCTCATCTGCCCATAGAGTCTGCTTTACACCCACTATACTACTAGCTACATCCCTTCCCATGTCATTTTCTTTGTTTTGACCACGGGCTAGCTTCTTCAAATTACCCTTCTTTTTCTGGACTTTATTATCCTCATCACTATTTTCCTTCTCTATACTAAGCCCAAAGTCCATTTTAATTGGGCTAGTGACTTCTTGGAACTCCTTATTTTTTGTTTCTTCTCAGCCCATATGTATTACCCCACTTACCCAACTTTCACATCCTATTGTTGACATAGAGGTATGGGCCGGCCCCATATTTTGATTTTTTTTCCTTCCCCTTTTCACCGTGGATATTTTCCCTTGTTTTCCTTACTTCTATCCCATCATTTCTATTATTTTGAAATTGAAATTGACATACCTCTTGCGTGGTGTGCTCACCTTCCTCTAACATCACTGAGACAAGACTTCCTCTTTTTTCATTTCCAAGATTTTCCCCAGAGTGTGCACCGCCAAGGGAAGTAGAATAGCCACCGTCTTCCACCCCTACCTACATCCTTTCTTGCATTGCCATGTCATCAACTTGCTAGTTTATTGGACTTCTTCTTTGTTCTTCTTTTGATAATCTAGCTTTGCTTCCTTCTTGAACCCTTAACCATTCACCATATTGCAAAGTTTGATTTGGTTGGCCACTTTTTTTGCAATGTCACTCATCATGACCCATTACTCCACACTTGAAGAAGAAAACCGGCAACCTCTTATACCGAAATTTGATGCAGAAACTCTCCCCCTCTGGGCTAGCTACTTTTCCACACCTTCTTAAGGGTTTTTCCAGTGGAAGATTCACCTTTATTCTCATGAATTTTGCTTGCTCTGAAATCCATGATCTTGTATCCATTGCCATAAAAATCCCCAAATTGCTACCTATCTCATTTCCTATCTTCTCTGTCATCATATCAAAAGGCAAACCCCAAATTTGTACCCAAAAAGGAGAGTGGGTAAAAGAGATATTGCTTGCCGTCATTCCCCTCTCCCATCTTTTGAGCAATAGGAGATTATTTTCGAAGTTCCATGGCCCATTTGTTTCAACCCACCTTAGCTGATATTCGTTGGCAAACTTGAATTGAAGGATATCATTTCCAACTTCCACGATCTTCAAATCCTAGCCTATTTTCCAAGCAATCCTTAAAGTGTTCTTCAAAGCATGCAAGTTTTGCTTTCTATCCGTCAAAAGCTTCCCCATCAGGCTTTGAGAACACTCCTCTAGTACTTGTGCTCTACCTTCTTCCGAGATAGAGATTTGCAACTCTTCTTCTTCCGTTAGTTGCATGTTCTTTAAGACATCTATTAGTTCTTGCTCCATGACCTTAACTATTACTGTGTGATTTCAAACCTTCCAATGATTTTGAGGCCACCTAATTAGAACTAGAAGCTTCAAATTAGGGCCTTAGAGATCGCTCCTATAGAGGAAAGAGAAAAAGCACTCGAGAGAGAAAGCACTCCTACGTGGGAGAGAGAGTATATAACTTTACTTGAACCTCCTATTGTTGATTGGTCCGCATAGAGTGCAACAATCACAAACTTGAGAACTTTTGTTGGCCAATTTTATATACTAACGGTCTAAATCAATTTCTTTGTCATCATATATATATATATATATATATACACACACACACGTTTGTGCTTTAATTTTTAAAATTGTGTTAATTTTGTTTTTCAAATTAATTTTAGAACTAAATCAATCTTATCTTTAATTATAGCAACTTAAACTTATAAGCATAAAATTGATTATAATTTGAATGTATAGAGAGATGGGATTAAGTAAATTTTGAAGCATCACAATAAAGATTAATAACTTTAAGTGAGTGTGCATTTAGGAGGAGATTAAAAATTAAAATTATTTCACTATTCAGCTTATTTTTGCTACTATTTATGAGCCCTACTATACTTTTTGGCACTATTCATGGCCCTACTGTACTATTTCAACTAACTTTTACCCTTATCTACAGTACTTTCAGCAATAATTTTTCAGTTTCAACAAAATAAATGGTATCCAAACACACCCTAACACAACTTGTTATACAGCATTGTGAGTTGTGGAAAAGTGTCTTTACATGAACCTATTATCATCTTTTTGCCACTCTCAATTTGCTATATGGATAAATTGTGCCACTATATGGTACCAGCATAACTTCAATGCATAGAGCAAAGTCAATTTCTCCACTTATTTACAAAGTAATGAACTTTTTAAAGTTCTAATACTAGTGGAGTGTCTGCCAAGATGAAAAGCAAAAGGACAAGGTTTCTTCACAAACTCTTTTAACTCTATCTTTTTAATAAATTTTAAAAATTTATCGGTAGTTGTTTATACTCTTTAACACCCATAAAATTTTATTTAAATTGAATGTTATTTAGCATTGAATTAATAAATTCATTTTTTATACATAATTTTAAATATTTAATTAATAATATAGCTATTAATTTTTTATTTTTTAAAATCTTACAAGCATGTAAGATATAATAAGCACATTCAATGCAATCTATTAATTAGATTTTTAAAATTTATATATAATAAAAAGATATAGAAAAAGTTTGAAGAATTTTTCAATAATTATGAATTTTTTTAAAAAAAAAAAACCAATTTAAGGCCCACCTAAATCTAATATATTCCTCCTTGGTCCTTATTAACAATTTGCCCTATACAGTAAAGCAAAGTATCCTATACAGTAAAGCAAAGTATCCATTGCCCTTTGGAAGTGGAACCCACTATCTCAAAAGCCCAAGGGCCTACTCGGGTCAATGAAGTCCACGTGGTGCATTATCAGTCCACAATTCGCACTCACACTGATCTTTTCTTCAACCCATCGACAAGTAAAATGAATTTCCACACTTATTTCACTCAAACTGTTGCATGGGACCCTGACTAAAAGAAATTACGGGCCTGGTTGTTATCGTGATTTAAAAAATAATTTTTAATATTTAAATAATATTATACATATTTTCACATATTTTTTACTCACACATATTTTTAAAAAATACAAATAACATTAATAAAAATCTCTTACAAAACAAATTCTTTAGAACCCAATATTGGAAATACCATTAATCTCTTGTCGGTAAGAAAAACTTGGGAGATCTTTTCATTTTTCACAGTTGGGATTTTGAAATTTTCCTCCAATTATATTATTCCATCGTTAATGAAAAATTTTCTCATTTCTTTTTTTTTTTTTTTTTTTTTTTTTTTTTTTGAGGAGCAAATTTTCTCTTTTCTTTACCTAATAAATCAGTGATCCTCATTTGAAAAGGTCATCACCTCTTAGTAATGTTTATAGAGATAAGCCTAGATTAACGTATTCGAAAATGCAAAACATGCAAATTGAAAATTGAAGATTTGATTACTTGTGAATTATAAGTTATAATAAAGAATATCTTTGATTTGACACCACCTCCAAGTATCTGACCCAATTTCTACTCTAATAAATTTTAGTCCATTAATCACCGTAAGTATAAATAATCAAGGAGTTTCTTTTATCAATGTGATATTCCACATTCGGCTCGGAGAAAATTTATCTTAGGTTCAGAGAGGTGGGTGAGATGAGTAAAAGGGGTGGTATTGGAGTTGTAATGGCTCTAGAGAAAATCAGAAGAAGAGGTGGGTGAGATGAGTAAATGAGGTGGCTGGAGTTGTAATGGCTCCAGAGAGGTGGGTGTCTGTACTTAAGAAAACCTGTAAAGTTGGAGGTAAACTCAAAGTAGAAAAAGCTTGCAACTGAGCTTGGATTTGACAAGTTACTGACTTGGGCTCCACATACTTGCATCTAATTACAAACATGCCACCCAAACTCATATCTTAAAAATTGGAAACAGCCTCAGTCCTAAACTCAGTTTCCATTACTCTCACTCAAAATTTTGAGTTTGGACTACTTATGAAAACATAACCCTAAAACTAGACTAAACAATTTTAAATTCAGTTGGCCCCACGTTTTTTAAGTTTTTTTTTTTTTAAGAAACAGACACACATTATCTTCACAATAAATTTGCCAACTTTTAATTAAAATATTATACACATATTTTCATATACTTTTTTACTCATATATATTTCAAAAAACTACAAAAATCACATTTCAAACTACTCTACCAAACACCCTCTAACAATTTGACAAAGAAATTTTTGGTTTCCATCAAAGCATGAATGATGCTTAGAAAGTTCAAAATGAGTTATTTCCATAATATTGAAAATTCAGTGGGCAACTTTTCATGGAATTCCCCATCCCAAGCCAACACAAAACATATTTGGAAGATTAATGGGGTATTTGATAGCGAAATTTGAATAATGTTATTTGAGTATTTTTGATATATATATATAAATAAAAAAAATGTGTAAAAATATATGTAAGTATGTTTAAAATGCTCAAAAATGTGCTTAAAATACCCTACCAAACGGGATGTAAGTTTCAAAAAGCAACTGATCACAGTTCATACAGAAAGCAAGACTACACTTAAGTCTCCTCTTCCTTCCATACAGATAATTAGAGGTTTCTTGGAGGAAGACTGTTGCAGTTTCTTTTCGTTGAAATTTGAGGATTTTATTATTACAAGGTTTTTAATTAATTTACGGTGAAAATTATTTTTGAGGATGTTTTTATCTTGTTCGGATCTGACAGTTGTGATAAAAAGTAATAACTACAGTACTCAAATTTGGTTTGTTTACTTTGTTATGAAAATCATGCTTAACACAAAGCTCGATTTTTATTTTCAAACTTGAATTTTTTTTAGAAAATTCTTAGTTGAAATTAAACTTGTTCAAGAGCTTTGTTATGTCCATTAAAGTTTATTTAACATAACATAACTTTTACTTATAGTTATTGCATAGTAGCACTGTAGCAGCATGATAGTCACTGTAATTTTTATTCAAAATTTTCTCTTTAAATTTAAAATTACACATATTAATTAATCACAGAAAATATTGCTTTTAAATTAGATTCACAAATAACCAAATCAAAAAAAAAAAAAAAAAAAAAAAAAAAAAAATCAATCTCTCTCTCTCTCTCTCTCTCTCTCTCTCTCTCTCTCTCTCTCTCTCTATATATATATATATATATCGTAGTAATATTTAATGTTGCTATACTTTTCTTGCGCCACCTCATTCGTCATGCCATATATTATTTTTTAGATTATGTTTTGGTATTATGTTTCTTTCATTTCCCATCATAGAGTCTTCTCCCTCCATTTTATAACTTTAATTGAATTTTGGTTTGGATCAATACTTAGTTTTTCTTTTAAAATAGGAATTTGAGTTTATATTAAAACGCAATCTACATAGTTATGAATTTGAATATGCCTACCAATTGTTTAAAAATAAATTATTATAAAATCTATCTTTTATTCCTTTAGTTTCATTTTAAATTTTGGTTAAGATAACATTATAATTTTGTGATGAGTTTTGATTATCATGATAATCTCCTTATTTTTTAAGAGATGGGAAATTTGAATAACAAATTTGAAATTTATAAAATTTAGTTGTATGTTAGAAAAATATAACACACTACAACAAAAATTAGAAGAATATGATTCACCTTAAAAAAATATTAATCAAACACACAAAAAGTAATAGAATTATATATTTGTGGAGATAAAAAGATTAAAAAAAATACTGTGGGGCCAGAGAACTTGTGATCCCGGCGTGCTTTACTTTAGAGCCCAAGACCCGAGCCAAGGAGGGATATAGCCGAGGACATACAGTAAAAGTCCAAATGGCCTAGAGATATAGCCGAGGATGATTCTGTCCTCGGCATCCCGACGCGCTCCTAAAAGAAAGGGCAAGTACGGTATAGGAACAGTTTAAAGAAAGGCTGTCATTATTGCAATTAAATACTCTGTGTCAGACAAAGCAATGCTTTTTAGCTTTTGCAACCACCCCCAACCACTTTGGGTATGGGCTGCTGGGATAAGTATCAGCCCGGGAACGCTGAACCTACATGTGGACGTTGGAGGAAGGGTAAAGGCTAGTATAAAAAGGAAAGAGAAGCAATTCAGGGAGGGGGGGACAAATCGTCTCCTAGACCATGAAGCCTTAAAAAATGAGAATAATAAGAACATGAAACTCCTCGGACGAGGTCTAAGGGCTGGAGCCACTCAGGGCGTATCAAAAAAAGTATTGTTAGACACGCCAGATTCACCCCTGTGCAAATTGCTATGAAAACCATGACGAACCACCATCTGGTGACCAAGGCCTAGCCTTTCAACCCACGCTCTACAAATTTTATTGTCTGGACCTTTAACGTACGAACCCAAAACCAGTTTGGGATCGTTACAAATTACGAGCCCAAAACCAGTTTGGGATCGCTACAAATTGAGTTCTTACAATTGGCGCCATCTGTGAGAAGGCTTGTGCGTCGACACAGGCGGTGGATCGAGCACCTGTCAAACAAGGGCCTGCGAAAGCCCCTCCATCACTTCCAGCAGCCCGTTGTTTTTGTCCTAATATAAAGTTCCACTAGGGGCTACGCTTCGAAGCGCCAGTGGCGTGGACAGTTCTAGGGGCTTCCAATGTCAGTTCAATGCCCCACACCTTAGCCGAAGAGCTAATCCCTTGAACTTAAAGAAAATCTAAGTTTTTGACAGAATTAAGGTATTGCATGGTCTTCAGACTCAAACCTAAGGGGAAACCAACTACTTAAAGAAAATCTAAGTTTTGGACAGAACTAAAATATTGCATGGTCCTCGGACTCAAACCTATGGGAAAACCAACTACTTAAAGAAAATCTAAGTTTTGGACAAAATCAAGGTATTACATGGTCCTTGGACTCAAACTTATGGGAAAACCAACTACTTAAAGAGAATCTAAGTTTTGGACAGAACCAAGGTATTGCATGGTCCTCGGACTCAAACTTATGGGGAAACCAATTACTTAAAGAGAATCTAAGTTTTGGACAGAACCAAGGTATTGCATGGTCCTCGGACTCAAACCTATGGGGAAACCAATTACTTAAAGAGAATCTAAGTTTTGGACAGAACCAAGGTATTGTATGGTCCTCGAACTCAAACCTATGGGGAAACCAACTACTTAAAGAAAATCGAAGTTTTGGACAGAACCAAGGAATTGTATGGTCCTCGGACTCAAACCTATGGGAAAACCAATTACTTAAAGAAAATCTAAGTTTTGGACAGAACCAAGG
>JAOXJQ010128234.1:0-15287 GCA_025762765.1 Quercus bicolor | reverse complement strand
CTCTCTCTCTCTCTCTCTCTCTCTCTCTCTCTCTCTCTCTCTCTCTCTCTCTCTCTCTCTCTCTCTCTCTCTGAGGCATCCAAGGCCAAAACCATAGTCTTAGTCCATCACCGTTGACCACCACCACTACGAACGATGTCGAATCTTTTCTCCATGATTGATTTCAAGTTTGAGAAAGAAATTGAGGTTTGTTATGGTTTTGGTTTATGGTGGGTTTGTTGTGAAATTTCTTTGTATTTTTGGGTCTTGACTTTTTGGGTTTGGCTAGTGATTGGTGGCTTTGGTGGTGCAAGTGGGTTTGGCTGGTGATTGGTTGGTTCGGTGGTGTGAGTGGGTTTGGCCGGTGGGATTGGTGGTGCAAATGGGTTTGGTGGTTGAAGGGTTTGGCTTTGGCAATGCGAAAGGGTTTCACCTGTGATTGATGGGTTCGGTGGGGCAAATGGATTTGGCCACTGATTGGTGGGTTTTGTGGTGTTAGTGGGTTTGGCCGGTGGGGTTGGTGGTGTGAATGGGTTTGGTGGTTGAAGGGTTTGGCTTTGGCAGTGCCAATAGGTTTCGCCTGTGATTGGTGGTGGCTGGTGGGATTGGTTGTATGAGTTGCCTAGGATTGGGATTTTGTTTGTTGTTATCAATAGTATGGTGATTGTTTGTGGTGGTGTTGAAGGTGGGTCTTGATGGTTTTTGGGATGGAGAATAGGAAAAAAAATTATCAAAGAAAGGAAAAAAAAAATTTAATTAGAGTAGAGAAATAAATATTGAGGTTGATGTACGTGTCTATTGTGTCTACTTGATATAATAGTTAACAGATGTGTTTTGGAGGTTAGTTTAGCAAAAATTTTGAAGAGACTAATGTGAATGCTCTTCTAAGAAAAAAACCTTCAAATAATTTTGATGAAAATTAATATTATCATAAAAGGCTAATTCACTTTGCCTATTGTTGCAAATCAATTATAGAAATTGAACAGTCTTCCCTTAGGGCTTTATTTATTCAGCCCACAGTCCAAACAAATGGACCTCAAAGCCCACTTTCCAAATTCATCAGCACCATATTTATCCCGTCCCGGCCCAAGTATACTAACAATCTTTGATTATTGCAATCACCGACTTGTTTGGTTTAGTCTCTGAGCATGATAGAGCTTCAATATTGGACGTCTTCAAATCTTTTTTTTATGTTACATATTGGTGCCAAACGGTTTGAAAAGTACAACATAAAGAATTTGTGGGCTCATATATCATGGTGATTGACAATGTGACTTGTTTTCTTCAGTGCTTGCACTGTTATTGGAGAAGTATGATTGCAGATTCACTAAACTGCAGTAGATGTAGCAATCTACTGATCACTGTAGTGGATATAACATATTACTGTAAATGAAATAGCAGCTGGATTATGACAGATAATATTCTTGGATTGTATGCAGTGGGTATCGTTGCTGGGTTTTAACAACTGAAGTTGCTAGATCGAATAAATAAGGATGTTGGATCGTAGCAGATTACACTGGCAGATTGTAGCAACTTAAGCATTAATTAGTGAATAATGAGCTACGCTATTTCACGAATTGATGCAGCATCATGTTTTGTGTTGGAAAGTTCTTTGCTCTAGAACCTCAAATGAAGAAGATGCTGTCTTGATTTGTGTAGGATCTGCCGAGACACTTTCCTTAAAATTGAGTGGACGAACCGAGGAAAGCCTAAAAAACCATCGAATGTAGGTGGCACCAATTTGGCCCAATTTGAGTACTTAATAATTCGATAGTATAGAAGATTTGAATCTCGGATACTTTCATTGAAACACCAAGATGAATCAATAGAGTTACAAGAATCTTGACAATTTATATATAAGGACAAAAAGTATTATACCAACTTTTTGAACTAAACTGAAATCATATTTCCAATTCACAATTCCAACTCAAAAAATGGAAATATAATAGTGTGAATAACATGGTATGTGTAATAAACACTACCCTTTGTCTAATGTATTGAACCCCAAAAGAACATGGCTAAAGAAAATTTCATCTTTCATCCTCTTTTAATAGTTTAAAGTTTTAAAAAAATCCTTACTTTAATATGGTATCAAAGCAAGATGTCTTGGGTTCAATTGCCCACCTTATATCAATTTAAATTTCCAAGCTTTTCTGTTTTGACACAATTTGTTTAGTCAGTTGTATATGTGAGTTTATCTAATTGGAGTGTTTATATATAAATTTTTTAACAACAATTGGAGTGTATATAAAGGCCTATTAAGCACCTCTTTAATAGAGGTACATATTTTATCTTTTAATCTCTTAAATGATTTTTTTTCTTAAATATCAATATTTTAAGTAGTTGAAATTTTTTTCCCAGAGAAACAAGTTGGAATGTTGAATTCAAAAGAAGTGCGGCCCTTTTTTTTTTTTTTTTTGGTGTGTGTGTGTGTGTGTAATAGTCCGAGCCAGCATGATGACTAGATTTTCCTATTTCTGACTCTCAAATAAATTTTTATTTATTTTTTAAATATTTTCCTTCCTTTGATAGTCATTTAAAAATAATAATAATAATAATAATCAGACTCCATCATCTTTTTTAGTATCTTTCTGCTCACGAAATTCTACCAATGACGTACACTATGTCATTATGTTATAGTAACCATATAACCATATGCTCCTTCATATTGTTTAACAAACCGTCCTTTTTTTTTTTTTTTTTTTTTTTTTTTTCTAAAAATGCTTCTCGTAGCCACAGCGGCGCTTTTTATTATGAGCATGCCTGCTGCATATGAGGCTAGGAGAATCTTCTAACAAAATCTGATGAGCAAAAACCAGCTGTTATTAGGGTCACTGCATGTAAGGCCAAATCCCTACAATATATGTTACGTGGGTATTGGGGACAATTGCTACAAACGTGTTCTATTAGGAGTATTAGTTGATAGGTTTTATTTTTGAATAATTATTCTCGGTGCATTAGTTTAGGATGGGATATTATCTTCTTCTTTTTTTTTCTCCTTTTTTTTTTTTTTTTGGGGAGGATAGGATATTATCTTATCTCTTTGTTATAGGATTGCTTAAATTTATCTCTATCTCATTGTTACTATGGAATTTCTATCATGTAAAGGTCCTATTTAAGACCCAAAAATAATAATAGAACGTAAGCAGAAATTTAATCAGCGGTAATGCTATTTGGTAGTTTTGGTTTTTCTTTGAAACTAAAACCATTTTAATTGCTTTTACTAAGATAGTTACAGCCCTTCATAGCTCCCCATGGTAAACGTGGTGCTAGTCAACGTCAAGGTGGTCGTGGCGACTTGGGTTGTAACAATATATGTGCTTTCATCAACGAGACACTCTCTACCTAATTATCAATTACTAATTTACTACCTAGAACCATGGATGAAATCCAAAATAAAGAACTCTAAATCTATATTCAAACAATCAATTGCTAAACCTCACATAACAAATAACCAATATGTAAATACTTGAGAAGAGTAAGCCCATGAGAAAGAAAATCTGCAACTCGTCCACATCAGGAATAGGTACTTATCCAAGTTTAGGGATTAATTAATTAGGAAAGAGAAGGAAAGTAGAAAAGAAATAAATAATATAATATAATATTCTCTCAAATTAATGATGAGATAGGTTATAGTGTTTTACTAATCATTAAATCTCAAATTAATGATGAGATAGGTTATTATAGTGTTTCACAATCCCAGACTCAAGCCAAGTGAATCCCAAAAAAAAGAAAAAGTTGAAAAAGAAAAGAAGAAGAAGACTACCAGGAAAGGTCATGTGATCCAATACTTAACCAATGCAAATTCCTTTATCGCTCAATCTGTGACCCACCAAAATTTGCCAATTGCCCAGATGCAAATCTGTTGGAGACTCATTTGCAAAGCGGTGGTGTAATTTATTGAGGATGGAGAAGAGACTTTCCCACCGTAAACTCCAAAGTAAGTCAGAGAGGTTTTTCAATGAGGATGGAGCAAAAATTAGAATTATTTTCTTCTTTTCTTTTGTGATTATTGTTAAAATAATCTTGTGTGTTTATCATTAGCTTGTTGATATATACACAATTTATCATTAGTCACAGTTTTTTTTTTTTTTGGGATAACCACTAATACGATTGTAATCCTGAATGTAAATACTTTCTTATAAAATCAAATTAATACTATTTATAAATGTGTATAAACATTTAACCGTGATTGGTGCAACATTTATCTTTTCTTTTAAAATTTTCAAATGGTATCGATAACACTTATTCAATATATACCAACTGAGTCTTTTTAAAAAAATTTGAGGGGGCCAAGGCCCCTTCCATCCCAACATGGCTCTACTACTAGTGAGCACAACATATTCATTGAAATACCATTATTGAAACCACTCAACTTCTCCAAAGATTATGTGAAGCGATATGAAAAATCTTATCACCAAATCACACTCATACTCATCATTCAATCAAGTGCAGAGCACAAACACAATCCAAATGGAAGTTGGTAGACTTTAACGAGGCTAATCATTTAACTAATTAATTTGTCCATAAGCACTGTGAGATGTTACATACGTGCAAGTGCATGCATGGAAGGAACTACCCTTTCTCCATGTGTTAAACACACGGAGACGGTCCCAATCCTTTATTACGAAAGCAAAAACAAGTTTACAGGGCGCTTTAATTAGTGACACCAAAGCAAAAACAATTAATCAGTGCATATTCCATAAGCACTGTGAGTCCAACAAAAATCTGCAGAGGGCCTTAGTGAGATTCTGACCCATAGTTCATTGGTATAATTGATATTTGGTTAATATGGTTGTAATTAATTATTATGGATATCATAAAAATTAAGAGATGGGAAATAATTAATTATGGTTAATGTAGTTGTAATTATTATCTAATTATTGTGGATGTAGTATTATTCTTATATTTGTTGAATCTAAATTCTTGTGATTATCAAATTAGGGTGTTCAATCTTTTCTCTATTTTTTTAGGATGGTCAAAATTTTTAGTTTTGTATTTTTTTTTTTTCCGAAGTATTTATACTTTTTTTTTTATATAAAATACTATTTTGATCTTTAAACTTTATCAAAAGTGGTTTTTTTTTTTTTCATTTTTAAATTTTAAAATGTTCATTTTTCATCTTTAAACTTTATAAAGAGTTTTCTTAATAGTTTAGAAATAAAATAGAGATGAAAAAAAAATAGTTTTTTAAATGGCTTATGGATAATTTTTTAAAATTTAAGGAAAGAAAGTAAACGTTTTTAATAATTTAAGAACAAAAGACGAACTTTTCAATAATTTAGAGATATAAAACGAACTTTTCAATAATTTAATAATGAAAACAAACTTTTTATAAGAATTAGGAACCAAATTAATATGTTAGGAATATGAAGTAATTGTTATAATAAATGTTATGAATACCATTTCGGACCTTATTTCAGTTTGTCTAGCAAAACAGAATATTTCGGTATCAACTTATTTTGACATGCTGTTTTAGGGTGTTTAGGGATTCTTAAAAAAGAATAATAAAAATAAAACAAGTTGTTAGCAAATACAAGTTTGAAGAAAAAACAAAAACAAAAACAAAAACAAAACCACATTAAAGATGAAAGAAGCTTCCCACTTTACTTGCAAAAGTCTCCTTAGCCCACGTGAATATATATCATCTTTTCCATGGAGCATTGATTAGTTTCATTTTTACCACTCCTCAATAACATGAGTCCACTTCTCAGTAAAAAAGTGAATGTATATCATCTTTTCCGTGGAGCATTGATTAGTTTTACTTTTACCATTCCTTAATAACCTGTGAGTCCACTTCTCAATAAAAAAATTACTTTCATCTTCATCTTCTTTCTATTTTTCTCTCAGAGTCTTCTTAGTGACTCTCCGTTTTCATCTTTCCCCTTTTTTTTTTCTTTTTCTTTTTACACAGTAAATCTGATCTACTTTTTTCCTTCTACAAATATCAACAAAGTAAAGCATGTAAGGGTCATCTTTTCCTTATACTTTAAAATCCTATGTTGTTTTAAGTTAAGGAGAAGAATACCCAGAACTCCATTTCGGCCGGTATTGGCCAAAACTGATCGGAACAATCCAAAATTCTATCCGAGGTGGAACAGGAGGGCTTATCATTCTGGTTTGCATACCAGTACTAGATTTTTTGGCCATTCCAACTGGAACGGAACAGAATTCAAAACATTGGTTATAATCCCTTTACATGGTTAGTTAGTTAGTTAGTTGAGATTGTGATGAATTAGTTAAAATTTGAGTACATGTAATTTATTTAACACATGGTTTAATTTATAAAGAACATGTTGAATTAATCTAGTCAATTATCTTGAGTTGTGTGAGCGGATGAGATTAGTGCTAGTTTCCTACATATACATAATTGTACATAATTCAACATTAGATATCATTGAAGGATAAACTAATTGATTGCTTAATGTATTTCATTTCTCTTTCTTTCTCTTAATATTTCTCTATAAAAAGTAACTACTTCAAATTAAATCAATTCTCATACATTTCCCCTGCAATTCCTATCCAATCCATTATGAACCACTAGGTTCCTAATACAGTATTCTACCTTTTCTATTACATTGCAATAGAGCCAACACTGTCCTCTTCTATGATCACAGCCAAGAATTTCTGCGCTTTCGCCAAATCAAAGCTTTGTTTGTTTATCTCCAAGGAAGAAATGAATATAAAAGAAAGACGTAACATTGTGTTGTTTTCATGCTTTAATTTTGATCGTATGTCGAGAGAGTGGGAGCAGTGGGTCATGTCTCATGTGACAGCATCCAGTAAAAGAGAAAAGGAGAGATCTCGTTTCGTCTAAAGATCAGTCTAGCCGGATCCCAACGTTGTACTGGATTAAGATAGTGATGTGATTTGTGGAAATTTGAATACATAGTACGCTATCTAAAACAGATGCTAAAGTAGGAGAAAATAGGGAAAGAATGAAAGAGAGAATCTGTCTCATCATCGATCAGATCAAAAAGTTAAAAATTTATTTTTAATATATTTTTTTTAAACTCCAACTTAAATAAATAAACTTCACAAACTTTTTTTTTCTTTTTTTGACAATAAACTTCTCAAACTTTTATATCACATAATTGCGCAATAATTACTACATCTAAATCCGAATGAAAGGCCAACCGAAGATCTAAAATTTTAAAATGTTATGACCATTGTCAGGCTTTCAGTGATTCTGGCTATTTTAGCTAGGATTTTGATTTTTTGAATTGGATAGGGTCTTAAACCCAATATGTATCTCACTGTGCACCCTATCAAAAGATATCATATGCTATTTAAGGTGAAACACTTACCCTCTATCTATATATATATATATTTCAAGGTTTAACTAACATGCAAGATTCTCTCTCTTACTCAATGGAATTAAAGAGGTGGGTTATGGGTATAGCAGTTTCATGTAGAACCATATATATGAGTCAGAGACTCAGTCGTGTGGGAATAAAAAGCACTCGCGCCATGTATATACCTTGGCAAGAACACTATACTCGTGGTTTGTATCATTTTTTATTATTATTATATTGGTTGTAGTTCCTTGTCTAATATATATATAAATATATATATATATATATATATATATATATATTTTTATTGGTTGTAGTTCCGTGATCTATGTTCACTCCCTCCATTGTTTCTTTAAAAAAGAATGTTCAATCCCTCCGTGATACACGCAGCTGAATTATAGGGCATTAGGGCACCCATAAACTGTATCAATTATTAAATATTCCTAGGTAACATCTATACTTTTTTTCTTTTTGAGAGAAACACCTATACTAAATATGAATTTTTCTTTTTTTTAACACTACTAAATAAGAAATTGCGTGACTAACAATTCTAGCTAATGCTTCCAAGGACCAACATGTATATGGGTTAAGAAAAGGGAATAAAAGTGGAAAACGCCTATATTTTCAAAAGAAAAAAAAAAATGAGTTAATTCCACATTGAAAAATAAGTATGAGTTAAAAAGGTTTAAAGTTTGTGTTATATATCTAAAAATTAGGCATTTTGGATATATACCACTGTTAAAAATACTTAGGTTATGTTTGGTAACAGTTTTTGTTTTCTATTTTCAAAAACTTATTTTTGGGAATATAAAGAAAAAAAAAAACAAATTTCTTGTATTTTTGAAATAAAAAACATGTTTGGTTAGTTGAAATTAAAAAAATAGTTTTTTGAAGAAAAAAATAAAAATACTAAAATATATTGTTACTAGGCTTTGAATTTTAGTACTAACTCATTAAATGAGATATATTCATTAAATCAGATGTGTGTTTTTATTGATTTTTGAAAACTATAAACTGAAAATAGTTTTTTGCATGTTTTTAGTTTCCTCCACAAATTGAGTTTTGAGAATAGTTTTTGTTTTTTGTCTATTTTGGATTGCCAAACAAGTTTTTTAGTTTCAAAAATAGAAAATAGTTTTTGGAAATAGAAAATAAGGAGAAAAAACAATTACCAAACATATTCTTAGTATTCTAAAAAAAAAAAAAAAAAAGCGGCATTAGATTTGATTGTTTGTCTAATTGTCTTTTATATTTTTGCTCTTTAATAATACAAGTATACAATAGTCTTTTTATAAACGCAACAATTTCACAAGGGAGGGGAGGACTGCATTAGATTTGGTTGTTTGTCTTTTATATGTTTTCCTTTTAATACAATTATCAAAAAAAAAAAAAACACTACAACTTTACACATTTTTAAATTAGCATACTAGCTCATACATAATCCAAAAAAAAAAAACTTAAATTTTATATTGTGAATCTGTGATAAGCCCATACATGAGGTGGTAAGTTAATTTAGGAATATTATAAAAAATTTGTGAATTTTTGTTGTATCCATTACTTTATCATTAATACGAATTAAGTTACAAAGATTAGAACCTTTTTCTTCAAGACAAATAAAAATAATGCACGTAAGGAGGAGTGTAGTTCAACTGATTGACACCTTTCAGTGTTTCTAACTTAAACATTCAAGGTTCAAATTCCTTCTCCCAATAGTCGAAATATTAAAAAGATAATAATAATAAACATAATGGATAATCTAGGTCTTGCTATCATACTATTGAAATTTGTTAGTATTGAATAATGTGGCCACAGCCAACAATACGAAAAATTGACTTCGAGCAGTGTTATAGTGACTTGCATATTGTTATAGACAATTAGTAAATTTTGTTTGTAGTAGTTCATTGGTCTTGGGGTCAAAAATATTGGACATTGTTTGTAATACTTTTTTTTATAGAGAGTTTTAACCTATGGCGTCTACTCCTGATGATAACTCTTTATCATCAGATCAAAACACCAATAAGTTTTTGGTATAAGCGGAGATTGAACCACATTTCTCTTATACAATTATCAAAGACACCAATTGAGCTAACTGGAACCCACTTTGTAATACATATTTCAAAGAATGATAACTGATTTCATCAAAAGAGGAAAATTAAAATGATAAAACGTATTAGCTCTTTTAAAAAATTTCCATTGGTTTTCTTAATTTCACGCCCTGTTATATTCGAAAAATAATTGCAGTAATATTATGGTATCAAGGTTACACATGGGGACCCAGATTCACGTCATTCACTTATGGTACACTTACTGGAGAGAAGCAGCTACGTTCTTGGGGAGAGAAGCTGCTTATTTGTTCAAATAGTCAAGTAGTCAGTAATCTATGCAGTGCACCAATAAAATTTAATAAATATTATTTAATGGATTAATTACAAATTATCCACTAGGGTTTGTCTCGAATTTAAATTATCTACATGTGGTTTAAAAGTTGATGCTTTGTCCACTTGAGCTTAGCTCTGTTAGGCTTCCGTAAACCACTTCTCCATTTATCATTAAAAACACATTCTAATTCAACATAACATAAAATAAATTAAAAGGCTAGGGTTATGAACATTATGAAATTTCAAGGGTATAGTAGCACATATGAACCCAAAGTACCTATGTTAAGAGAATTCCAATGTTAGATATAGGTTGGAAATTTTTCAAAGAGCAAGAAGGATTAACATCAATGAGCCCAAAACTATCTTTTATCTAAAAAAACCACAGAAATTCCAAGACTTCTAGCAGATAAGGCCCATAAAGGTTATATAGAATTAGTCAAAAGAACGAGTGATATAGAGAGAGAGAGACAACAACGGCTTCTTGTGTGTGCTGCGGTAACTATCTCAATGAAAATTTGTTCTAAATTCGTTCTGTTGTCTTTGTATTGTCTGTATTGCCGTTGGTGTAATTGGTAATTAAGTACCTAAGTTTGAGTGAGAGTTGAGAAAAGCGCGGACTAATAAAGAGGCTCCTCATATTGCCTTTAGTAATGTACAGAGAATGAGAAAGAGAGATACATTGGGAGAGGGGCGATGGATTGCTTGGAAGAAAGAAAGAAATAAACTTACTATAAACTTTATCTTTCATTTTGTTTACTTCTATTTTTATTATTAAAGTGATTTTTAATTCTTTTACAGAAAAAGGGAATGAGAGATACTACTTCAGTTTGGGTTTGGAAGTGAGGTGGGATTGTATGAAATTTCACAATGTTCATAACCCTAGTTTTGTGATCCATACGTTGTTATGTTTTCAAATTAAAATATGTTTTTTAACCGAAAATAGAAAGCTAAGTTACGAAAACCTAATGGAGTTAAACTCAGGTAGGCAAAGTGTCAACTTTTAGACTACAGGTAAGCAACTTATATAAATTTAGGTCAAATCATATGTGGGTAATCTGTAATTTAACCTTATTTTTTTGTCTATTTTATTTTATTTTTTGATATAAATATGAAAATTAATAATTATGTTAGTTATTCATATTTAATAGGTATTTACTATAATTGTATTTGTATATAAACTAGTAAAAAAATAAAAATAAAACACTAGTTATTCTATCATTTAAAGAAAATCTAATAAGCCAAGAGTATAATGTAAGGTTTTAATATATAATAGAATTTAAATTTAATTAAAAAATTTAAAAACTAGCTTATAGCCCTTGCATATACATATGTTCAATTAAGAACAATTACAATTAAAAAAAAATTATATTTTTCTCAAAACAAAATTACACACATATATATAAATATGATATTTTAATCTAATAGAAGTATAATGAATTTCATATGATACAAAATTAGAATATAATTTAAATGACACTTGGTATGAAAAGAGAAGTGTCCATGCGTGTAAAATCTAAAGATACATGACATCAAATTATATGGAAATTAGGTCATTAGGTACAAAGTTATCCCTCTTAGACCTAATATTGCAATATCTCAATCTGCATTTTATTTATTGTATAAAGGAGGGATTGCAGTTTAAAATGAAAAGCAATTTTGTCTCCAAATACTTTAATTTGTAAAAATAATAATTTTGATTTCTGCACTTTTTTCAGTACCCTCAGTACCTTATGTAGATCAGATTGTGAGTATAACCAGTGATGAGTAGACGAATGGTAGAAAATAGTTAACAATAGAATGTTTTTGATTTTCTAAATTCTCAGCATAGAAAATGGTTTCCATAATAATTTATATTGAACCAAACATTACCTATTGATAGACTAGTTTCTCTTTTGGTAGGGCTGAATATAACATGCCATAAGAGTTGGCAAAGTCTTGCATAAAAAGCCGGTGGACTCAATAGTTCCTCTAGGCAATAGTTGGAGTGAATTCCTCTTCTTGTGTTACTTAATTAAACTGTGTTAGTGCTATATGTAGCTTCTCCATACTTTTTTTTTTTTTTTTTTTTTTACAAACAAGTTACTCAGACCTTTTTGAATATTTGACTACTCTCAAGTGTATGCAGTCTTTTCGTCTTATATGCACTAGATTATTATAGGAAGGAATTCTCATGATCCATGAGAGTGGCTCTAAAATGTTGATGAGAGGTTTTCAACCCAAGATCTCATAAATATCTTGAGTCCTAATCTAGCAACTTCTAGATACTTGGTTTAATTAAAAACGTGTCTCTTGTCCATTGTAAATTTGATTTATAGCAGTAAAATTTTCCTTTATAAGCAACCAAATGCTCGCCATATTCTTCATCACAAAATCTTAGAACCATATTTTGCTTCTAAATATGATACCATCTCTTTTTCTAAAAATGCTTCTCCTCCTAGCCATAGCGGCACTTATGAACATGCCTACTGCATATGAGGCTAGGAGGCTTCCAGAGAAAAATAAGTTGCTAGGGCCACTGCAAATGCAAGGCTTCCAAGTAACTCCAACATCTGGGATCATGTCCAATCCTCCCACCACTCCTTCAAAGACCAGCCAAAAGGCCTTCACCAATGATCACGTTGAAGCCCTTCCTTTGCTACACCTACAACTTTTTAAGGGTCCTATCACGCCATCTGCTCCAAATCCGGGCACCTATATCCCATCTCCACCAAGCACTTTGGCGAGTGAAAACGCTGCACTGCAGAACAGTCTTCCTCCTACCCCTATGCCCTAAGAAGGAACCTCCATCCCCTAGTCCCAATGAATATGTGTGTGTGTGTGTTCCTTTTTATCTTTATCAATAAGAATTTTGTTGGTTCAACAAATATGTTGTATGGATTATATATGTATACCTTTGATAATGTGAATTAGAGTTTTTCTTTGATTCTCAGCTGATGGATATGTATATGCTTTGAAATTATATGTTTGTATTGTTGGTTTAGAGAAATGGTTATTCTTTGGAGTTGGTTTAGATAAGCTTTTGGAAAAATATATTAATTTTTGTTGTGTTGCTGCTGGAGTACACAGTAATTGGAAATCCCGATAAGTGATAATTCACCATGAGAATATTATTCAGTTTCGCTTAATTATACAGGCAGCACTACAAATCACATATTTATAGGCTCCTTTAGACAATTCTAGAGTCACTCTAGATAACTGATCAGACACTTAAACTGCATCTAGACATAGAATAGGCTCAGATTCAACAAAGTTCATGAAAGTGCATTACATATGTATGGTTAGCCGCATAACCCATCACATGTCAGTGAAAGAAACACCCAGCGGTTCAACAATCTTCTTTCTGTTTCCAAAGAGACAAACCGTGGCCAAAAAGTCAAACACACAAAATGGTGTTCTAACAGGCAAGTTGTAAATGGTTACACAATTCTCATTATTAAATAAACCAGATGCTCTCTCATATTGTTCATCAAAATTTCTGAACCCTCTTTTCCAAATATGCTGCCATCTATTTCTCTAAAAATGCTTCTCCTATCCACGGGAGCTTTTTCTTATGAGCATATACGCCTAATACATATGAAGGCTAGGAGAATCCTCCATGGAGAAGAACAAAATCTGATGACGAAAAACACGTTGTTGTTAGGGTCACGGCAAGTGCAAGGCGAAGTCCCTACAAATATCTGTGCCCAATCCTCCAACTGTCGGCGACACCCCTCCTTCAACTTTCAACCCAAAGGCCTTCGCTAGTGATCAAAGACTCCAAATTATATATATATATATAAAGAATTCTGTTAAGTAGTTGAATTAACATGTTGTATGGATTACTTATTTACGTCTTTGATAATGTGGGGATTTGCGTTTATCTTGAATTTTTAGCTGATAAGTCTATGTGCTTTGAAATTGTATGTGCCGCATCACCGATCGATCACAGTGTCAATAAAAAACACCAAAAGCTCGATCACCTAAGAATTCAAAAAACAACTCACAGAAAGATATATAAAAATGATAGATAACTTTTCCTTTTGTTTTTGGTCTTTCAACTCTCAATGGAGTATGCCTACTACCTACATGCATGGTGTTGTAAGTGATGAAAAAAAAAATGGTGAATCCATAATTCCACCACTCATGAGTTGATACATTAACAAGTTTTGGTGAAGTTGTGGAAATAATTATAATACAAGACGTACACCTCCCAAGTGGTCTAAGAATCCTCTTTTTATGTTCCTAAAGAAACGAGTTGTGACACAAAGTCCCAAAAAGTCCGCCAACCAAAATCCTACAGAAAAAAAACTATTACACATTTTATGAATTGAAGTCGTGTCATCAACTCCCGATTTTAGTTCAAAAATAGATGTGTAACAACATGTGTATGTAACAGCGTATGCGTAACAAATACTACCCAAATCCAACTACCGAGCCTTAGAGTTTTCATTCCATTCTAACGCCTTGAAAACCTTTCCATCAATAAATCAATCAGCATGATCAATTAACCAAACAATTTTAATTAAAACAGAAAGTGGAACTTACATATCCACAACAGAACCATAAAACCCATATGCAACTCAGATTTAACTAGGAAATGAACAAATACAATTATTAAAAGAGTAATGATATAGACACAAAATGTTTCACAATATTTTTAACAACAATTTGTTGAGTTGATATATTATTAAACTTTTACCAATTATAATTTGTATTTATCATTTGCATCACTCTTTTACTCTCTATTAACAATCTAGCACATCATCTAAATGTGAAATTTATTATCAAATGTGTTTTTTTAGGTAACTGAGAGTGTCCAAGGACAAGGGATCGGGGTTAGAATATATAATCATATACGTATATTTACATGGATACGTTGTGTCAGAATCGTCAGATAGAAAGTACGTACAAGCTGCGCCTTTTAAAGCTGGTTCCTTTTGGGTGCATGCAGCACGTGCATGGAACCAAAGTCGAGCCTACTGGAATTCAAAGCTCTCTAACGAGCTTGTAAAAGAGTCTGATCTTGGCCAACAAGCCTCTGGTAAATCCTCCTAATTCAACTTTGGAAGTCGTGTGCGACTAGGAGAAGTAGTATGAGAGTTCGTGCTTCTATGTTTATAAAGTTGTGTTCGTGTTCGTGATTATCAAAAAAAAAAAGAAGAAGTTGTGTTCGTGTTTTATAGAAGAGAGTGAAAAAAAAAGTGTTGGGGAGCAAAAAGAAAAAGATAGTGTCGTCGATCGAGTGAGCACAGTGAGAAGAAAAATAAGGTAAAATATGTGTATAACAGTGAAGTCATTATATTTCTAAGACATACATAAGGAAATATAAATTAAGAAATATAACATTGATTTTAGGCACACCGGTATCGAAACTTACCAAATCTGAATACCCACCAAACCTGAGAGTTGGGGTGTTAGATTCGGTTTGGATTGATTAGTAAAACTAGATAATATTATGTGAATTGTTATAATTTATTAAAATATATAGCAAAAAATCAATGAAATTTCAAATTTTTTTTTTTTTTTATCTATGCAACAAACTTTTATTTGATGAGAAATAGATCAGGCACTCAAACTTTTATATATATGAAAGAAAAGGTTCAACTATAGTCACAAACAAAAATAAAATACTTTCAATAATCACACCATATCATTA
>JAOXJQ010128191.1:0-15306 GCA_025762765.1 Quercus bicolor | reverse complement strand
TAACTTGGCTAATTAATTAATTAATTTCTATCACAAGGGGTCATTCAGTTTGTGGCCTATCAAGTGGTATCAGAGCAAGCACACTCTGATTAGGGTTTAATCTTTGTCATGTTGATCCATTGACCCCTGTTGTCATGACTGTAACCAGCTTAAAGAGATCTATATGTTCAAATACATCTTGTTTTTCTAATCCCTTTTTGATTGAGTGTTTCAGAAAATACAAGTCTAAAATTTATTTGAATTCTCCTATGATGACTATGGAAAAAGATCTTAGTTTGGCTAAGAAGAAACTAGACTGTCTCAAAATGAAAATGTGCAAAGGAGTTCGTCTGAGAAGAGTAAACATTAAAGGCTTAGCTCGAAAAAGGTAGATGAGAGAAAGCACCATTCCCACTGATCTATCATCTAAACATGAAGTGTGTTTTATGATAAAATCTGCATTTAAAGTTATGGACACATGCTTGTGGTACCTCGATAGCGGTTGCTCAAGACATATGACTAGAGACAGATCTCTCTTCAAGACCTTTAAGTCTAAAAAGGGTGGCAATGTCACTTTCGGTGATGGGAGCAAATCTCAAATTAAAGGAAAGGGAATTATTTCTCTACCTGGACTGCCAAACATTGCAAATGTCCTCTATGTAGAAGGTCTAAGGGTGAACCTGTTAAGCATAAGTCAGATATGTGATCAAGACTTCATGGTACTATTCTCAAAGGGAAAATGTCTTGTTATGGATGAGTCTGGAAAGAACCTCATAAGCGGTGTTCGCACTTTAGACAACTGTTATGGATTGGTTCCTAATGCTGATATTGTGTGCAACAGCATTCGTTTGCCAAATGAAGATTTATGGCATTAACGGATGGGACATGCTAGTTACAAAAATCTTTCTATTGTATCTAAGCATGAATCAGTCTTGGGAATACCAAAACTTAGTAGAATGAACAATGTGGTGTGTGAACCATGTCAACTTGGGAAACAGACAAAAGTTAAGCATCCAAGCACTCAGACATCAACTACATCTAGGCCATTAGAGCTCCTACATTTGGATCTTATGGGTCCAACTAGAACCGAGTCTCTTGGTGGTAAGAGATACATCATGGTTGTGGTAGACGACTTCACTAGGTACACTTGGGTCATTCTCTTACGATCCAAGTCTGATGCTCCTGAGCACATTGAAGCCTTATGCACAAGATTGCAGAATGAGAAGAACCTGAAGATTGATCGAATTCGAAGTGACCATGGTAAAGAATTCGAAAACTCATATATGGAGTCCTTTTGCCAAAGATCAGGCATATCTCAAGAATTCTCTGCTTCTATTACTCCTCAATAGAATGGTATGGTAGAAAGAAAGAACAGAGTTATTCAAGAGATGGCCAAAGCCATGTTATATAACAAGGATTTGGCCAAAAACTTTTGGGAAGAAGCTGTTAACACTGCTTTTCATACAGTTAGTAGGGTGTACTTCAAACCCGGTACCAAGAAGACTCCATATGAGTTATGGAAATGAAGGAAGCCAAATGTGAAGTACTTCAAGATCTTTGGAAGCACCTGTTTCATCCTCAAGGATAGAGAGAATGTGGAAAGTTTGACTCTACGAGTAATGAAGTTATATTTTTGGGCTACTCCTCTACAAGCCAGGCTTATAGAGTATACAACAAGAGAACTATAAAGCTAATGGAGATAGTGAATGTTGTTATTGATGAGTCTTCAGATTCTAGTTCTCAAAAAAGTACTGAGGAGTTACCTAAAGAAATTCTTCATCCTGAGCCTAATGAAGTTCAAGAACTTATTGAATAAGAACCTATATCTCCAAGTACTCCTAGTACTCCCAGTGTTTTGGAAGATTCTGTAGACATACCCACTTCACCAGATTCTAAGTCTCATAAAGAGAAAAGACCTACATCCAGGGTTAAATTAAATCATCCTCTAGAAGATATTGTGGGAAATATTAATGAACTCACATTAAGGAAACGAACTGTTGATAAATGTGTTGCTAACTTTGTGTCTTATTCTTATTATTTATCACAGGTTGAACCTACAAAAGTTGAGGAAGCACTTCAAGACGAAAGTTGGGTTGAAGCAATGTATGATGAACTTCTTCAGTTTCAAAGGAATGATGTTTGGACCTTTGTACCTAGACCGAAGGGTGAACACATCATTGGTACAAAGTGGATATTCCGCAACAAGACTGATGAGGAGGGCAATGTGATCTGAAACAAGGCTCGGCTTGTAGCTCAAGGATACTCTCAAACAGAAGGAGTAGACATTTGCTCTAGTTGCCCGTATGGAGTCCATTAGAATTCTCCTTGCACTAGCCTGTCAATTAAAGTTCAAGCTTTATCAGATGGATGTGAAGACTGCTTTCTTGAATGGATTTCTCAAAGAAGACATCTATGTGGAGCAACCAAAAAGGTTTATTGATCCACACTTCCTAGATTATGTATTGTACCTCAAGAAGGCACTTTATGGGTTAAAGCAAGCCCCCAAAGCTTGGTATGATTGGCTTACACAATGCTTGGTGTCACATGAGTTCACAAGAGGAAAGGCTGATCAGACTCTCTTCATCAAAAAAGAAGATAGTGAGCTAATAGTTGCCAAAGTCTATGTTAATGACATCATCTTTGGATCGACTAAAGATGAACTTGCTCATGATTTCTCAAAACTCATGCAGGCAGAGTTCGAGATGAGCATGATTGGAAAGCTGACTCACTTCCTTGGGTTGCAGATTCGTCAACAAGATTCAAGTATATTTCTATCTCAATCTAAATATGCTAAGAATCTTATGAAAAAATTTGGTTTGGAATCTGCTAGTTCTGTCAGAACACCTATGAGCCCAAATATTAAACTCATTATTGACTTGTTAGGTAGAAATGTTGATCCTTCTCTATATAGAAGCATGATAGGTAGTCTTCTTTACATTACTGCTAGTAGACCTGACATTAGTTACAGTGTTGGAGTTTGTGCTAGATATCAGGTTAATCCCAAAGAGTCCCATATGACTGCTTTAAAGGGAATCATAAAGTATGTCAAAACTACTACTAAGTTTGGTATGTGGTACAGCAAGGACATAAGTGATGTCCTAGCTAGGTACTCTGATGCTGATTGGGCTGGGAATGCTGATGATAGACAAAGTACTTCAGGGGGTTGTTTGTATGTGGGTAATAATCTTATCTCTTGGATGAGTAAAAAGCAAAACTCCATCTCATTAAACACTGCAGAAGCTGAATACATTGCTGTTGGTAGCTGTTGCACCCAACTCTTATAGATGCAAAAACTCCTCCATGATTATGGTATTTGTCAAGAACATCTCACTATCTATTGTGACAATACCAGTGAATATCTCTACGAATCCAGTTCAACATTTTAGAATCAAACACATAGAGATTCGACATCACTTTATTAGGGAGCTTGTCAAAGATGGTACTCTCACTCTTGAGTTTATTCACACCGATGATCAGAAGGCTGACCTATTTACCAATCCTCTTGATAGTAAACGCTTCGAATTCCTTCATCAAAACATTGGTGTTATCTCCATGGGATAATCTTCCTCTCTTTTTCCTCCTTCCTCATGTATCTGCATCTAGTTTTTATGCCTTCGTTGTTTAGCATGTTTTTGTTTTGGTTATTTTTTCAATTTTTGCTTGTTTTTTTTTTTTAATAAAACTAAAAAAAATTGAAAAATTAGAAAAAAAAAATACAAAAACAGTGTGTGTTTTGTGTACTTTGGTACTTGTGTACCTTGGATGGCCATTGAAACAAAGTCTTCTAAACTTTCTATCATTTGTAGCTTAGATGAGCATTTTTATGCACAACTAAGCAAGTGAGCTTTGTGGCTCGTGTTTGTGATGAGTACGATTAAGTTGTCTTTTAAACTTATCACGCATATCACTCTTTTTGACAGGAAGGACTAAAAAATCTGAGAGAAAGGTATAAATAACTATCTCACCACTGTTGCCTGCCAATCATAATATGATACATGTATGCTTCAGCATAGCAAAGTGCAGTGTCAATGATATTTGTGTGCTTAGACATAGCAAAATTTGAATGTCAAATATCATTGGGTAATTCTTTTCTCTCTCTAATAAGCCCATGCATGATATGCTTAAAAGAAAAATATGCAAAGAATCAAAAGCAAAAAGATCAAGAATGCTTTAAATATGATTGCAAGCGTGTATTCTAGGAGATGTGAGAGTTATAGGATGTACCTCAAAGGTGATAGTCCCCATAAGCAATTATGAATATGTGTGAGTGAAAGTAGTTTTCTCATATCTCAAATCGTCATAACATGCATACACTTATGCAATCTTGCGATGTTTTTCACATACAACATGCAATATTCTTTGTTATTCTTGATACATGTGAAGGTACAATGTGATTTGGCCATCACGAGATTTTACATGTATTAATGTATGCTCACTAAACTATTTAAGACTTGTTTTTGAAATATAAAATTTGTTAGACTTGTTTAGTGTGTGTGTGTGTTTTTGAAGATCCATGTGCTTAAATTTTCATTTGAAAAATGTTTTTGAGAGCTTAATATATTGATTGGATCGTTGGCTGAGTTACATGTTGGATTGCATTCATGTCTATGTTTTTCACATCTCGAAAAACTGCTTTTTAAAGTTGGCTCGACACCTCCTTGATACCTCCTCAATAGCTAGCTATTTGTCGAGCTTCCTAAAACTTTTTCTTATCGCAATCTCGCCTGCACCTCGATACCCGGTAGATCTATCGAGATTGGGTCTGTATGCTTGATAACTTCTCGATACCTGGTGGATCGATCAAGTTTCTGTTCTTGATTCTAGTGTGTTGATCCTCGATACCTCTTCGACACCTTAGCTATCAATGAGCATTTCCTTGATAGATATCTCGATACCTCTCGATACCTACATCTGTCGAGATTTACTGGCTTTCCTATATAAAGCCTCTACGCGATCCGGCTCTCATTTCCATCGATCTCTCTCTCGATACTTCTTTGTTTCTTTCCCAAAAACACTCCAATCTCACTCCTATCTCGGTTCTCAAGGATTTTACAAGGTTTTTCAAGTTTTTCTTCACTTGGGAAGCTTCTAATCCTTTCTTATTCATGCAGTTCATGTTTTGAAACATAGGATTTTGGGTTTTTTGAAAATTCTTGGGGTTTTTCAAAATTGATGAGATTTCATTGAAATTTTGGGTTGGGTTTTCACTTAAATGTGTTTAAAATCTCATACATTGCATCACATTAGCATTATAATGGTATTGTCATGCATTTAGATATGTGATATATGTTTATGTGCTGATAGGTTTGATTGGGCTGAGCCTATGATGCAATTTTCTTTGCATGTTACATGTTCATGTATTTCCCATGCATACGTACTTCTTTTCAATATATTTGATACATTTGAAACTATTTGGGACGTTTCTAATTGTCATTCTTTCTCTCCCTCTCTGTTAGTTTACATTAGTCGTGTCTATGGCACCTAAACGTAAATCCACTCCAGCCCAAAACCCTCTTCATTCTGGTACTTCTTCTTTGTCTAATCCTACCCTATCTCATATCCGGTTTCGTGATGATAATGCCTTTAAGGCATTTTCGGAGAACTTTTCTAGATGAGGCATTCATTCGGAACGCCAAATCATCTTGACGGATTTTGCTGACACCAACCTTCCCTCTGTTATTCACAGTAGGGGATGGGATTCACTATGTGACGTCCCGGTCACCTGTCCTCTCGTGCTTATTCAAGAGTTTTTCTCCAACATGCATAGGATTGATCGGTCAGTACCTCTTTTCTTCACTCGCGTTCGGGGTATGCGCATTCCTATCACACCGCAGTTGATTGCGGATGTGCTTCGGGTCCCTAGGATAAAGTTTCCTGACTATCCTAGTTGTGAGCATCTGAGGACTGTGTCCAGGGATGAGCTCATGTCTGCTTTCTGTGAGTGCCCTACTACTTGGGGTAAGCGTCTTTTTATACTATGTCGACCTTTTGCTAAAGGTCCTAGATTCATGAATATGGTGATGACTTTTGTTTTACATCCCCTCTCTCACTATAACTCCATCACAGGGCCTCGTGCTTGATTTTTGTTGTCTCTTTTTGAGCATCCTACCATAGACTTCCCTTCTCATTTCATTCTATTTATTATAGATGTTCATCTAGATTCGACATCCTATGATAAGCTCATCTTTCCTTCCGCTATCACGAGGATTCTACGCCATTTTTCCATTTCTTTTCCCTCTTCCGACCACTTTACCGTCATGTGTGCCATAGATTACACTACCATTAAACGTAGCGAGACCCAGCTTCAGTTGCGGTAGTTGGATTCAACAACTCCTTCCTCCCGTTCTGCTTCATACCGTTCGGCTCCATCCACATCGGCTCCATCCACATTGGCTCCTCCTTCTTCTTCGGGCTATGTGTCTCTAGGAGATATCATGGCGCAGCTGTAGCACATGGATGCTCGCCTAGATACACTCTCTACGGAGTTGTATTAGGTGAACATTTATGTCGGTCATATTGCACGATGACAGACGTCTATGGATGGCTTTACTCGTGAGGCTACTCCTTCACCACCTTCTCCTGTGGCTTTTGCTTCTAAGGATGAGGATGATGATGATGGTGATGATGATGATGCTTCAGATGATGTTGATGAAGATGCTAGCTCTGCCGATGAGATGTTTACTTGACACTTTTACCCTTTGTCATTCATGACAAAAAGGAGGAGTAGTTTTGGTATGAGAGTAGTCCATCTTAGGGAGAGAGTTAGTATAGGATCATTTTGTTAGGGGATTGTTGATACATTTTAAGGGATGTAGTGAGGATAGTATGTATGTTTTCTTTTCTTTCTTTTTAGATGCATTACTCTTGTACATGAGGTCTTGTGACCATTTATAGACATACATTGTACTTATTTCTTTCTTTATATTGATGTATGTTTTCTTTCACCTACCCCTTCATGTGTTGTTTCTTTTCTCTCTTTATACACATGTTGCTTATACTTGTATGCAATCTATTATTTCTGTTTCACACAAAGATACCTTAATGAGTTTTGTTTAAAGTGTCTCAGAAATACAAATTGTCAAAGTCTACTTGCCATAAACTCTCTTCTTGCAAATTTTTCAAGAGTTTGTGTTAGGATAGATGTTATTGTATTCAACAAGTGAATATGAGTTGAGTGATTTATAACTTCTCTCATATGTTCATTTGTTTGTTGTAGTTTTGTCACGGATTGTCAAAGGGGGAGATTGTTAGGACATATGTGTTTCACTTGTCAAGAACATATGTCATGATTTTATGTAATTGGCTTATCCTTTGACAAAATGCGCTTTACTTGTATTTGGGTAGATTTAGGATGTTTCAAATACTTCAAGAAACCTTGTTTCAAGATTAAGTATTGAAGCTTTCAAGTTTGTTCAAGAAAACAAGTTCAGAATGCAAAATATTAAAGCTCGACAGTTGGCTCGATAGCTGCATCTATCAAGTTTAGGGTAGTTGTTCTTCATTCAGTGTGCTCGACACCTGCTCGACAGCTTCTTGACACCTGCTATCTGTCAAGGTTTAAGATTTTTAAATTTCAATCTGATTTTCTTGGGATCCGTGAATGTGTCTTTAGGCTTTCTTTTTTCCTAATCCTAGACATATAAAAGGATCAATTTAAGGGCCGTCAAAGTGTTCACAAGTTGCACAAGTTTTGAGCAAACTCTGTTCAAGCAAATTGTGACCGAAGACGAAGTTCTTGCCCTAGTTCATCTCTTTCTCTTGAAGAAGTTGCTGTGTATATGCACCATAGGGTTTTGTGACCAAGCATCTTTTTGATCTTCATCGTGTGGATGAACTGAAGAACTTTGCAACCAACAACCTTCTTAGTTGGTGATTAAAGTCGCGTACAGGGATCCGTGCAATTGGTTAGTCACGTACTGGAAGTCGTGCATCTGAAAGGGGAACTGTCACTACAGAACAAGTCCAATTGGGTATTGGAGTAAGGGTTCAACTGTAGGTTGGTAAGGTACTTGGATTCCTTTACTTGTAATCGTTTGTTGTGATAATAGTGGAGTTTCGGGAGTGGTGACTTGAAAATTACCCGGTGGGGTTTTTGCCGTTAGGTTTTCCCCATTCATAAACAAATTACCATGTCTTTTATTTTCCGCAGCATATTTAGTTTATTGGTGATTTGTTTATGCTACCATAAGATTGCATGATAAATTGATTAATTAATAACTTGGCTAATTAATTAATTAATTTTTATCATCAGGGGTCATTCAGTTTGTGGCTTACCAACTATTACCGTTGGGGACAAATCCTTAAAAAAGCTGACGCCCCCCAAGACTGGCCATGGAATGGGTAAGGGTCTGATGACGTCATTGGGCCCTATTGCTCAAGGACCGCAACGTCGTCTTCTTACCCATAAAGACTATGCCATCAAGATGGTGGGATCCATCATCAAAGATAAGGATATAGATCCTTGTGTTGAGGAGGGGACTGACAAGTTAGGGGCGTCAGGCCTCTTTGATCTCACTCAGGTACATTTCCCTTTTGTGTTTATCTTTCTTACACACTTGTCTAGTAGCTGAAGGCTATTGTGCCTTGTAGGCGTTGGTACATATGAAAGCTTTGCAAGATAGGGGCGTCGCTAAAGAAGGAGTGATTACACGCTTGCATAAGCGCATAAAGTTCCTGACAGACGAGGAGGAACAATACAAGGGTGTCATTCGCTTTCTTAATGAGGAGAAAAATTTGAAGGGTAAGCTGTAGGAGAAGGGTTGTCAGAGAAAGAGTGAGCAAAAAGCAAAGGAGAAAGTAGAGAAAGAGCTAATGACCCTCCTTGAAAAAGTAGAGACGGCTAGAGCTAACACTATAAATGAATACAAGGTCTTGCAGTCGTTCATAGATTTCTGTGGTGGATATTATGGTGAAGGGTTTGAGGACTACCTTAAGCAGGTTAAGTCCCTCTACCCTCATCTAGATTTTTCTAAGGTTACTATGGACGAGCCTCTGCCGTCTACTCCCACTAACAACACTGTCCACAAGGAAACTGACAACTCCACTGAGTCTAACCCAAAGGATGGTAATGTCGTCCTAGCCTAGCCAGTCACAGATGCCCTCATTTCCTCTTTAGTCCTGTCCACTGAGCCCATGAACATCAAGGACAATATTGCCAGGGAGAAGGTTGACGTTGTCGGGGAGAAGGTTGACAGAAACTCCTCAATCCCTCCAGCCTCTTAGCTTTATGTAAATCTCTTTGATCTATTCTGTTTTCAAGTCATTGTAAAACGCCCTATTGTTTTTTGAGCTTGATTTTGTAAAGACTAACTTATGTTGATTTATATCTATTCCTTTCAGTACATTTCATTGTTGTATGTTCGTCTTCTTTCTTTTGTCCATACGTGAGGTAATCTGTGTTCTATGGGCTTAAACCTATCAACTTTGTGGACTCGTCCTACTTAGTGGATGACCCGTCTGTTTTTTGGACTTGTCCACATTTTGGTAATGGGCTCATCTACTTTGTGGACATAGAAATAAGCTCATCCATCCGGTGGACTTGTTGATAAATCCGTCCACTTTTGTGGACTTGGTAATAAATTTTGTCCATTTTGTGGACTTAATAATAAGCTCATCCATCTATTGGACTTGTTGATAAATTCGTCCACTTTTTCATGGACTTAGTAATAAACTCATCCACTTTGTGGACATAATAATAAGCCCGTCCACTTTGTAGACTTGATGATAAATACGTCCACTTTTTGTGGACTTCGTAATAAACTCGTCCACTTTGTGGACATAATAATAAACCCGTCCACTTTGTAGACTTGATGATAAATACATCCATTTTCTATGGACTTAGTAATAAACCTATCCACTTTAGGGACTTCATAGCAAACTTGTCCACTTATGGACTTTGTAGCAAACTCGTCCACTTATGGACTTTGTAGCAAGCTCATCCACTTCACGAACTAGTCCTCTTTTTGGACTTAGTTGCAAATTCATCCACTTTATGGACTTCATAATATATTGTAGAAAAAACACATTAAGTCATATCTAAATAAAATTCCTCTTATTATGTTGAACCATGCATTTGTAGAAAAAGTAGTTCTTAAAATGAAAAAAAACCTGCCCTTTAGGCTTAAAAAAGAGTTATTGTAGCAAAATCTAAAGTAAAATAGAAAAACTGAGGAGTGTAGCTAAATTTAACTAAGATATACTGAAAATAAGGGGGTGCTGCTCTTCACAATATCCTCTTTACTGGTAGTACCTCCACAAGTGCTTGGCATTCCATGGGTGGTGTAGCTTCTGTCCGTCCATTGTCTTCAGGTGGTAAGTGCCTTTCCTCTACCATAACATGACTCAATATGGTCCTTCCCAATTGGGGCCGAGCTTTCCTTGGGTAGGATCTCTAACAGTGCCCATGGCCTTTCTTAAAACGAGATCTCTGACCTAAAAGTCTTTATGTCGGACCCAAGAGTTATAGTGCTTAGCCATGCAGTCCTAGTACCGTGCGAGCCTTTGTTCTGTTGTCACCCTGACTTCGTCAACTAGATCAAGCTGTAGACGCATAGTCTCGTCATTTTTTCTTTCATAATGTTTGTCTACCCTGTAGCTTGTGAGTCCAACCTTAGTTGAAATGACTGCTTCGTTCTGTACGTTAGCCGAAATGGTGTTTCTCCTATGGGTGTCCTCGTCATTGTCCTATACGCCCATAGTATGCTTGGCAACTCTTCAAGCCATATTTCCTTTACCCCCTCAAGCCGAGTCTTGATAATTTTGAGCAAGGATCGATTCATAACTTCAACCTGCCTGTTAACTTAAGGGTGGGCAAGGGAGGAGTAGTGATCTTTGATCCCTAACTGCGAGTAAAAATCCCTAAAAAAGTTGTTAAATTTTTTCCCATTGTTTGATATTAAAACTCTAGGGATCCCAAACCTACATGTGATGGACCTCCAAACGAAGTTTCACATGTTCTTTTCTGTAATGGTGGCTAAGGCTTCAACTTCCACCCATTTTGTGAAGTATTTGATGCCTACTATAGGAACTTCAGTTGTCACACAGCTATTAGGAATGGCCCCATGATGCCTAACCCCTACTGAGCGAATGGCCATGGGGCTGTCATAAGGGTCAACTCTTCGGATGGCTATCTTATGATATTGTTGAATCTTTGGCATTTGTCGCAGGCTTTGACATAAGTCTAAGCGTCTTTTTGCATGGTGGGCCAGTAGTACCCTACTCGGATCAGCTTGTGTGCCAACAATCGTGACCCTGAGTGATTTCCACAGATACCTTCATAGACCTTTCTCATGATGTAGTCCACTTCCTCAGGACCCAAACACCTCAGGTATGGGCAAGAAAAGCCTCTTTTGTATAGGACGTCCTTCATCAAAATGAACCATGCTGCCTAGACCTTCAGCTTTCTTACGGCCTCCTTTCCATCTGGTAAGATGTCATTTTTCAAGTAAGAGACTAACGGCATGGTCCAGTTGCTTTTGGAACCTATCTCCTACATATCGACGGAGTCTATAAGTGGAGAAAGCTGAACAAAAGAGAGTACGTTACCCAGGGTAGTCATATGTTCGGCTGAAGCAGTTTTGGCAAGGCGGTCGGCTTGCTCGTTCTCTCTTCTTGGGGTCTGGATAATCTGGGCCTTCAGCTTATCTACCGTTCTCCTTACTTGGTCCAGATATCCCTTCATTCTTTCGCCTCTTCACTCATAGACCCCATTTACTTGGTTAGTGACAACCTGAGAGTCGCAATAAAAGACCATTCTTGCGGCTCCTGCTGCTTTGGCGAGATCAAGCCCTGCCACTAAGGCTTCATACTCCGCTTCATTGTTGGTGGTAGGGAAGTCAAGACGGACCATACATTCGATTTGGTCCCCTTCAGGAGAGAGAAGTACAACACCAACACCTCCAGCTTGCTTGTTAGATGACCCGTCTGTATGTATGCTCCACTATGGATATTCATCTGCCCCCTTGTCTTCCCCGTTGGTAAACTCTACTATGAAGTTAGCAACGACCTACCCTTTGATGATGGTGTGTGGGCAGTACTGAATGTCAAACTCACTCAACTCTATCACCCATAGCACCAACCAACCAGCAACTTAGGGGTTGTTCATGGCTCATTGTAAGGGTTTGTCGATTAGGATGATTACTGTGTGGGCTTCAAAGTACGGCTTTAGTTTGTGGGCTCCAATAACTAAGGTAAAGGCAAGCTTTTCTATGGGTGGATACCTCTCCTCTGCACCATGAAATGCCTGGTTGGCATAATACACGGGCTTTTGAACCTTGTCTTTTTCTCTGACCAAGGCCACGCTGACAGTTGCCGGGGAGACAACAAAATACAGGACAAGCTCTTCTCCCGATTGTGAAGGACTTAGTAGTGGTGGGGAAGAAAGGTAGGCCTTTAGCTCTTCAAATGCTCGCTGGCACTCTGCAATCCATTCAAAAGATTTCTTCAGCTTGCGAAAGAAGGGTAAACATTTATCTGTCACTCTTGATACAAACCTATTTAGGGCGGCTACTTTACCGTTTAAACTCCGCACTTCTTTTACATTCTTCGAGGGGGCCATCTCTACTATGGCTCTGATCTTGTCTGGGTTAGCCTCGATGTCTCTTTGAGACACCATAAAGCCTAAGAATTTCCTTGTTGTTACTCTGAATGCACACTTGTTTGGATTAAGCTTCATGTTGTAGGATCGAAAGGTACTAAAGTTTTCCTCGAGATCCTTCAAATGGTCTTCTTCTCTCGGTTTTTTACCAACATGTTGTCGACGTAGACCTGAACATTCCTCCCAATTTGGTTCACAAGCATCTTGTTCATGAACCTTTGATACATTGCACCCGCGTTCTTAAGGCCTAATGGCATTACCTTGTAACAAAAAAGACCTTGGCTAGTAACAAATGAAGTCCGCTTCATCCATCTGGATCTGATTGTACCCTGAGATGGCGTCCATAAAGCTCAGTAGCTGGTGCTGAACGATAGAGTCTACCAGTAGTCGACTCGTGGAAGGGAATAACTATCCTTAGGGCATGCTTTGTTCAGATCAGTGAAGTCTACGCGCATCCTCCATTTTCCATCGACCTTCCTAACCATCACCATATTTGCTAGCCAGTCGGGATAGTAAACTTTCTTGATAAAGCCCGCCTCTTGTAACTTGTCAACTTCTTCTGCTATTGGTTGGTCTCGCTCTTAGGCGAATACTTGCTTTTTCTACCGGATGGGTGGAAAGGAAGGTGACACATTCAGCCTATGTACTATGACTAACGGGTCAATTCCTAACATGTCTTCATGACTCCAGACAAACACATTTTGATTCTCCTTGAGGAAGGCTACGAGCTCCTGGTGAACCGTTAGGTTGGCAAGATCGCCAATCCTTGTGGTTCTGTCCAATTTGGAGCTATCGAGAGTTATCTCCTCAAGCCTCTCTATGGGTTTTTCCCTCGTCCATCGTTCTTCTATGCTCAAGGTCTGTAGATGGTCGTCCATCTCTAGCATCACAATGTAGCATTCACGCACAGCTACCTGGTTTCCTTGTAATTCCTCTACTCCATACTCCGTGGGGAATTTAATCATTAAGTAGTAGGTTAAAGTTATTGCCTTCCATAAGTTAAGGGTTGGCCGTCCTATAATAGCATTGTAGGCGGAGGAGCAATCGACAACAAGGAATGTAACATCCCTAGTGATTTACTGAGGATAGTCCCCAATTGTTACAGGCAAAGTGACCACGCCAAGGGGGTATACCTTTGTTCCTCCAAACCTAAAGGGTGGAGAATTGATTGGAACTAGACATTCTCTGTCGATCCGCATCTGTTGGAATGCTGGGTAGTAGAGAATATCTGTGGAACTACCATTGTTGACCAAGACCCGATACGTGTTATAATCTCCTACTCGGATGCTAACGATGAGCACATCGTCATATGGGTGGTGAAGACGTCAAGCATCTTCTTCTGAGAAACCAATAATTAGGTTATCGACCCATGGCATTTTTAGGATGACGCCTATCACCTAAACATTCTGAACCATTCCGAGGTAAGTCTTTCAGGCCTTCTTGGATGAGCCAGTGGTTGCCATGCCTCCCACAATCATCCTTATGTCTCCTAAAGGTGGTTTAGGACACTCGTTGTCCCGTCTGAGGGCTTGTCCATGAGGAGGCAGATCTATTCTCTCCCCGCTGATGAACTTTTGTAACTTCCTTTGCCTGATAAAAGCTTCGATCTACTGCTTTAAGTCATAGCTGTCGGTCGTATCGTGACCATGATCACATTGGAAGCGGCAATATCTATCTCTACGCCATTTGTTGGGATCGCCCTTTAGCTTTCCGGGGAAGGTTAAGGCTCCTTTGTCCTTGATTTGCATTAGGACTTAGTCGATAGGGGCGGTCAACGGGGTGAAGCTTGTAAACCTCCCCGTCGAGGGTTTAGAGAGCCTTTCATCCCTTCTGTCTTCGGTTCTTGCCATCTTTCACCCTCTGTCCTATTGCGTGTCTTCCAACCTCTCTCTCTTCCTAGGCTTTTCCTCTCGAGCTAGTAGCACATCTTCGACATTTATGTACTTGGTGGCCCTATAAAGTACATCCGACATGGTTTTCGGGTCGTTCTTGTATAAATAAAACAAAAACTTACCCTTCCATAACCCATTTTTGAAGGCTGCTATAAGTATCTTGTCGTCAGCTTCGTCAATCGAGAGCACCTCCTTGTTAAAGTAGGCTATGTAGTATCTCAACATCTCATCCTCTCGCTGCTTGATACTTATCAAGCATGTAGTAGATTTCTTATACCTATGCCTCCCAATAAATTGTGAAGTGAACTAGGCGCTTAGCTCCTTGAAAGTACTGATGGAGCTAGGCATCAGTCGGCTAAACCAAATTCTCGCAGGACCCTTCAGTGTCGTAGGGAAGGCCCTACACATGATCTCATCTACTATTCCTTGAAGGTGCATCAAGGTCTTGAAAGTCTCTAAGTGATCGAGAGGGTCCTTAACTCCGTCGTAGCTTTCTATATAGGGCATGTGAAACTTTTGTGGTAGTGGGAAGGAGTTGATGGATGTGGCGAAAAGCGAGTCGGTTCAGTGGACCAGATTATTGAGGTCACTGGACATTAGTCCTTTGAGGGCGTTCATCATAAGGTCCATCCATTCCTTCATCATTTGCATCTCTGCGACAATGTAAGGGGGAGCCATGTCTGTAGTGGAAGGTGTGAGAGACCGCGCCCCCGGCCCGTTTTCATGATGTGTTGGGCCAAACCCATGTGAATGGGTGGAGTCATGTTATTGCCTCTCAAAATGGAGGTTCGACTAGTTATACTTTTCCCTTTAGATTAAGGGTTTTACAATGGAGTCGCC
>JAOXJQ010128167.1:0-15329 GCA_025762765.1 Quercus bicolor | reverse complement strand
TAAACGCAAGGACGGAAATGTAACTTGAACTATAATGATAAAATAAATACTCACCACACTTGGAAAAGGATAGTTGATGGTTGGTGTGATCTACGAATACAGGTCCCCGACGGAGTGCTCTGGCAAGAATGACGACTTCGCTCTGACAAACGAAGTGGTGCGCTTTATATATGGGAGATGCACGGAAGACGAAGCGATGCCTCGATCCAATACAACAACCATTCCGAGTGTGACACGTGGCATACCCCATAAATGTTGACAACTTGTCAACACGCATTAGCAGATTGTACCCTTTATGGAACCGTCAACTTTATGAATCTTCAGCCGACGGGTTGATCCATCTGGAAACGTCAGTTTCTCAACCGTCATCATTATGAACCTTTAATCGTCATCCCCCAAATTTATCTAACCGTCACCCTAATGCTCCGTCCATTAAAAACAGTGACGGACCATAGGGTGAAGGGGGCAACTGATGGGTAAGAAATTGTGCAACATTTGGGCCTGACGGATTCGAAGTCATGGGCCGACATTAAGTAGGGGCCCAAGGCTTAGCCTCGCTTAAGATGCTTGATACGCACGTTTGAAATCCAAGGGAATCCCAGAAAATCAGGATGTCCGCACAAAGGCAATTCTAGAAGATCCGCCTTAATGAAGAGACTCACTCTACAAGGAAATATTTGTCCATCACGTTTAGGATTTCAGGAAGAAGAGTCCTATAAGGAAAAGACTTCCAGTCCAAGGAGAAAAAGCGACTTTCTTCTACTATAAAAGCTTGAATACCCCCACAAATCAAGGTACGCAAAAAACACCCTCTCTAGCACTCTAGAGTTGAGAACAATTCTAACTTGATCGTTGGAGGGTATTTGGTCGACACCACACCGGTGCCCACGGCGAGATCACTTTCTTTCTCTTTGCAGGTTGCTAGTTGCGGCGAGCGTGGACTGTGCGGCTCACTGGTGATTTCACGGCCTCATCATTAATATATATAGTATTATAATAATTTTAAATCTAATGTTACTTATTAGGAAAGGGGAAAAAAACTTTGGTAATAAGAATTGAAATTTTTGTTGCTCATTTTAGTCACAATTGATATAATCTATATATATAATAATACGTAAAGTAGAGAGAAAATCCAATTAAATTTCAAATTGATATCCAATTAGAGTCTAATTTTACACCACGTATCTCATCTAATCTAAATTTTAGAATTTTGTGCCAAGTGAGTTAATTTAGTGAAAAAATTGAACTTCAATTAGAGTTTAATTTTGCACCACGTGTCTATATAATCTAAATTTTTAAATTTGTGCCAAATTACATAATTGCATGTAAATAAATTGAAAGATGAATGGTTGTGACAATCTGTAATGAGTAGATATTTTTAGATATCAAATAACAAAGTACATGCCAAGATAATTTGGTTACATTAGGGTTAAAAAAATATATTTAAAATTGTAGACATGTATGAGAGACATTCATAAGTGTGAAAAAAATGAAGCCAACATACATCAATGAAATTAGCATAAATTATAGATACCTAGGCCTATTTTTTTACAATTCATGTCCAAAAGAAACACCTTTTCAAAATAAAATATGATATTTCCTAGAAGAGATGGGTTCAAGTTACACATGATGTAACTTCACAAGAACTACACATTTTTTGGACCATTGATTACTATTAAATCTAAAGGTCAAAAATCACTCATAGTAATGTCATTATTACTCCCTAAAAATTAGTGATTTAGGAATTAACTCTTCTTATTAAAGGGAAAAAAAATTATAGCATTAACTCACTTGGTACTAAATTCTAAAATTTAGATTAGATGAGGCACATGGTGCAAAATTAAACTCTAATTGGATTTCAATTTGAAATTTAATTTGATACTAATTTGGCACAAAATTTAAAATTTTAGAGTAGATGAGACACGTGATGCAAAATTAAAATCTAATTGAAATTCAATTTTTTCACTAAATTAACTCATTTGGCACAAAATTCTAAAATTTAGATTAGATGAGATATGTGGCGCAAAATTAGACTCTAATTGGGTTTCAATTTGAAATTTAATTGGATTTTTTCTCTACTTTACCTATTATTATATGTATAGACGAGGAGTCCAATATAACAAACCATAAAAAACATAATCATATAACTTAAAAAAATTCAAATTTATAAGTCATTTACATATATTAAAAGGTAAAACTTAGAGAAAGTTGAATTAGAATTTGAAATTATAATCCAATTTTGCACGTGTCTAAATTTATGTGAGGACTATATCATAATTATCCACTTAAGCATGTGCTATGTGTTTACTTAAGTTTTTTAATTTTTGTGTCAAGTGAGTTAATGAGTGCAAAATACTAAGAATCTAATATTAATAAACTATAAAATTATTAAAAAAAAAAGACAAACAATTACATATACTCAATAAAAATCACCACACGTTCTATCTTATTAAAAATTTGAAAAACAAAATGATCATAAGTAGTATTAAATTTAGGTAAGAATTTTTATATGTGACTAATTATATTTACTTTTAAAAAATAATTTGACTAATTAGCTACATTTTATAATAAAAATTGTGTTTAATTTTAAATGTATCTATACGTACGCATGAATGCATGTGTTAAATGTTTAAAAAAAATAATAATAATTTGACTAATTATTTATATTTTTATAATAAAAATTTTGTTTAATTTTAAATGCATCCATGCTTTTGCATGGAATTATATGCTAGTTGAATATAATTAAAGAACTTATAGCAGTAAAGTAAAACATTTAGATATTTAATAAATTTATTAAAAGTGCTTTCAAATGCCTTTACAATGACGTGTGTTTTGGTTAGCTCAATTAGTAAAATTTCTTGTTATATAAAAGATTTAGAATTCGACCTCACTTATACTAAAAATTGCTTGATGTCTTAGCCTGATAATAAAGATCAATCATCATAAAGCGGACACCACAAATTATGAAATTCTACTAGTATATATCAGATTCATATAAATATAAGATAGGTATAATAAAAATAACTAATCTCATACATACATTATGCACATGCTTAAAGACATCTTTTGAAAAAAAATAAAATTCATTATGTGAGGAAATTCATTATGCTTAAAGACATACAATATTTCTTTTTGCATTCATATATGTAAACAATAATCATAATATTTTCTTCCTCGTTGAAAAAGAAAATCTGAATCTTGAATTATGTGAGGAAATAAGGCACATCACAACTTCATCAGTATGGTTAATGTAGGGGTATTGGGCCTAAGAGCTCATTATCCATGTATATGTTGGGCCCAAAACCCAAGCTGAGGACTAAAGATCGTCTGAGAAGGAGTAAACATTATCAAAGGTGTTCGTGTTAGTAGATGAAGAAGTCTGTTTTGGTCATAATGGTACAAGGGGGTAGGCTGAGGACAAATGTCACCTCGGCTAACCAAAGCCAATGTCCGAATAGATGGTCTACCATCCTGGGGAACGTTTCAAGGAGTTCTATTGGTATAGATAAGCATTGCAAAAACATGGGACAGAGGGGAATCCTAAAATATCTAATGAGAAAGTTGCTACCATCATATTAAATGCTCTGCAGCTAACTCTCTAGCTGCATTAATGTGGAGGTGATATCTGAACAATGGTTTTCAGCCTTACAACTACTACATGAAGACTTTAGGAAGGTGTTGATGGGACAAGTATCAACACCAACCATCTGGCCAGCACATGGAAGGTAGAGATGAAAGTCAAAGAGAGTATAAAAGAAGAAGGAAGCAATGGGAGAAGGGGATCGAAAAATTAAGATAAAAAGACTATAGAAATCACAACTTACATTTGTCATCTAACTCAACAGAAATATATAAGAACTGATCTCCTTGGATTTTGCTAAGGATGGTTTTCTTTAGTACAAGCTTATATATTTTCGTTTTCTTGTGATATAAATCCACTTTAGTGCATGTTTGATTCATTAAAGCCCAGTTTTTCCAACTCACTCTCTACAAATTCATTGTTTTGGGCCTTTTGGGCCTGAGTCCATCCACCTTTGGGCTAGGAACTCAAATCTGGTCCTTACAATTGGCGCCATCTATGGGGAATTCTGGTGTTACAGTAAGTCTAACGTCCAACCATAGTGTGTTCAGGTCCATATTAGGTAGAATCTAGGGGGTCCCAACACGAAGATCACTTTGTCAATCTTGAGCGAAGAAGGGACTGGGAGGGGAGTGTGCATACTACCCATACTAGTAGAAGCCATTCTTAGGGTGGTAGCCATCTCTCTCATGAAGAAAATACCAAAGCCATGTAGCAGGAGATTGATCATTTGAAAAGGGAGCTGCGCCACAAGTGGAGAAGTCGAACTCCTTCCCTTTCTGATTTCTCTTCTAGCGAAGAAGAGGATGGCAATTATAGGTAGAGATTAAGGACTCCTTCCAGTGAGTCTTTCTCGTATGATAAGGAATACTGCCATGAGCACAGAAACAGAAACTCATCTTCCAAAGGCCTGGGAAATGATGCGGTGAGCAAAGTGCTCAAACAAATTTCTAGATCACCTTTTACATGCAAGATTGAGGAAGGGAGACTTTCTCGGCGGTTCACTCAGCCCGCTTTCATCATATACAATAGTCGTACAGACCCTATGGAGCCCGTAAGTCACTTCAATTAGAGGATGGCTATACACTCCAAGAACGAGACCTTGATGTGCAAGGTATTCCCATCCAACTTGGGGCTTGTGGCGATGAGGTGGTTCGATGGTCTAGATACAGGTTCCATTGATTCCTTTAAGGAACTCACTTAGGCATTTGGATCCCACTTTATCACCTGCAACAGGGTTCCTCGACCCTTAGACTCCTTGTTGTCCATGTCCATGAGAGAAGGGAAGACCCTGAAAACATACTTGGACAGATTCTGAGAGATATTCAATGAGAAAAATGATGACTTTGATGATGTAGTCATCAGGACTTTCAAGGTCAGCCTACCTACCGTGCATGGCTTGAGGAAGTCTTTGACTAGGAAGCCCGTTACTAATGTACACTAGCTCATGGATCGGATTGATAAGTATAAGAGGGTTGAGGAGGACCAACAGCAAGGCAAGGGAAAGGGTAAGGTTATCCCTCAAGAGAGGAGGGATTTCAGGTCAGACCGCTACAACAATAGCAGACCTCAGGGAGATTTTGCTAGGCAATCTAGGCCTACAACTCCTCAAGCGGTGAACACTGTGTTCCGAGAATCAGTACATCAAGTTTTGGAGAAGATTAAGAACGAGTCATACTTCAAATGGCTGAACAAGATGAGTGGAGACCCTTTGAGGCACAATCAGAGCCTTCATTGCCAATACCACCAAGAGCAGGAGCACACCACTGAGGACTGCATGACTCTGTGAAACCATCTGGAGCAACTGGTTAGGGAAGGAAGGTTACAACAATTTTTGTATAGTCCCAACAGGCAAGGAGACCAATCAAGGTTAGGAGCTCAGGGGAATGCTTCTTCAAGGCCCCCAATAGGCACAATCAATGTCATTTTCGTTGTACCTGGGAGAACTGGTTCCCAACCTTCTAAAGTGATGTCTGTAGCTCGGCTACCAGCCAAGGACTCTAATTTTGAGCCAAAGAGGGCTAAAGTGGAGATCTGACCAACATTGAGTTTTTCAAATGAAGACAAGATTGGAACCATCCAGCCACATGATGATGCTTTGGTGGTAACCCTCAAAATAAGAGGGTATGATGTGAAGAGGGTAATGGTAGACTAGGGCAATGGTGTAGAGATCATGTACCCTGACTTGTACAAAGGGTTAAACTTAAAACCTGAAGATCTGATAGCCTATGATTCACCTTTAGTGAGTTTTGATGGGAAAGTAGATTTCCCATGCAAGTAGGCTTTAGAAGTGGTTGAAGTGTACTTCATTGTAGTAGATGCATACTCTCCTTACACGGCCATAGTGGCCAGACCCTAGCTTCATGCCTTGAGGGCTGTTTCTTCAACTCTGCATTAGAAAGTGGAGTATATGCCAGGGGATCGGATTGAGGAGCTAGTAGGGAGTCAGTCCATGGCTAGGTAGTGCCTTGTGTCTATAATTTTCCATCATCCCGCAACTGAGTCCTCGGCCTCTACCGAGGGAGGTTTATAACAGTCAAAGTCTTCGGTGCTGCATGTAGATAGGCCAGCCAAGGGGGCGAAATGTAAGGATTTAGAGAAATTTGCTGTAGGTGATGACCTAGAGAAGTTTTTTCAAGTTGGGGCTCATCTACCACCTTAGGAGAAGGAAGAGCTAGTGGAGTTTCTCAGGAGAAACGTTGATGTGTTCGCTTGGAATGCCTATGAAGCTCCAGGGGTGGATCCGAGCTTCATCTGCCATCATTTGAATGTCAACCCATCTGTCACTTCCAAAAAGCAACCACATTGGCGCTTATCTAAGGATCATTCTGACATTATCAAAGATGAGGTGATGAAGCTTAAGCAAGCTGGGGCTATTAAAGAAGTGTTCTATCCTGAATGGTTGGCCAATACTGTGGTTGTGAAGAAGAAGAATGGAAAGTAGTGGGTATGTGTGGATTTCATAGATCTGAACAAGGCCTGCCCAAAAGACCCTTTTCCTATACTTCGAATGGACCAATTAGTGGATGCCACCGTAGGTCATCCTTGGATAAGCTTTTTGGATGTTTTTCAAGGCTACCATCAGACACATTTGGCTTGGGACAATCAAGAGAGGATAGCCTTTGTTACTTTTATCGGGAATTACCATTACAAGGTGATACCATTTGGCTTAAAGAATGCAGGGGCTACTTACCAGAGGATGATGACGAGGATGTTTGAGCCACAGTTAGGAAAAAATATTGAGGTCTATTTAGATGACATGGTGGTTAAGAGTAAGTTGGAATCTGAGCACGTTAATGACCTTGGAAATATCTTTGAGATCTTGAGGAGAAACAAGTTGTGACTTAATGCTTCCAAGTGTTCTTTTGGTGTCAGATTAGAGAATTTCTTGGGCTACATTGTCACACACCGTGGAATTGAAGTCAACCCTGACCAGATTAAGGCAATCAACAATTTGCAACCACCTAGGAATCACAAAGAGGTTTAGAAGCTAACAGGGATGGCCATTGCTCTAAACTGATTCATCTATCGGTTAGCAGACAGGTGTAGGCCTTTTTTTTAGTTGTTGAACAAATGGAAGGGGTTTAAATGGACTGAGGAGTGTATCCTGGCTTTCCAACAATTGAAAGAATATCTTTCTCAGCCACCCGTTATGTCCAAGCCCAAGATGGATGAAGTTTTGTTTGCCCTACATTACAGTAGCCTCCCATGTCGTGAGTATGGTGCTGATACAGGTTGATAGTGGTGTGTAGGGGTCAGTTTATTATGTGAGCAAGTCACTACATGAGGCCGAGATCCGTTACTTACTGCTAGAGAATGCCATTTTGGCAATGATGCATGCTACACGTAAACTCCCCACTATTTCCAATCACACACAGTTGGAGTCTTAACCTAGCTCCCACTTAAATCTCTAATTCGGAGCGCTGACTACACGGGGAAGATTGCAAAGTAGGGTACGATCCTAGGGGCTTTTGATATCAAATACATGCCTCGCACCTCCATTAAGGGTCAAGTCCTTGCCACCTGGTAGCTCAGTTTGTTGAAACCCCACTAGAAGAGAAAGTACAGGAACAAAACATGGATGAAAAATCGGATGGTGCAATCTCCTTATAAGAACCTTTGTCTTGGAAGGTCTACGTTGATGGTGCAACGAATCATAGAGGATTTGGAGAGGGGCTATTTATGGTATCCCCGGAGAGGATTACAATTAAGAAATCCTTGAGATTGGGCTTCTCGGCCATAAATAATAAAGTTGAGTATGAAACTCTGCTGGTAGGGATGATCATGGTTCAAAAAATGGGTAGAAAAGTAGTGGAGGTATTCTTTGATTCAAGGCTAGTTGTGAACCAAGTTCAAGGAGAGTTGGAAGCCAAAGATCTTAGAATGCAGGAATATTTGAATTAGGCTAGACATTTACAGTTTGGATTTAAGTCTTTTCATTCGTCACAAATCCCTAGACGTAGAAATACACACGCAAACTCTCTTGCCATGTTGGAAACCTCCTCGGCACAAAATTTACCTCAGGTAATCCTTATGGAGGACTCGTGTAAACCTACTGAAGTGGAAAGGAACGTGGTTCATGTTCATCAAATAAGGGTAAGGCCTAGCTGGATGGACTCTATTGTGCTATTTCTTAAGGAAGATGTATTGCCTGAGAGTAAGTCAGAGGCCGACAAGGTATGGAGGAAAGCTCCTTAGCTTTGGCTGTCTAAGGACCAAAAGTGGTATAAGAGATCTTTTTTTGGCCCATCTCTGCTATGCATACACCCTGAAGCAGTTGAGCTACCCTTGGAAGAATTACATGAAGGGATTTGTGGAAGCCACACCAGGGGCAGATCTTTGTCTTATAGGGCTTTCATACAAGGGTATTGGTGGCTAAATATGCAGAAAGAAGCACAAGAATATGTGAAGAAGTGTGATCTATGCCAAAGATTTGCACCAAACATTCATCAACCTAGAGGAATCCTTAATCCACTATTCAGCCCTTGGCCTTTTGCTCAATGGGGATTGGATATTTTAGGTCCTTTCCCAAAAGTAGTTGGAAATAAAAGATATTTGTTGGTTGGCATAGATTACTTCACCAAGTGGGTTGAAGCTGAACCATTGCCAAATATTACGAATGCGAATGCCAAGAAATTTGTTTGGAAAAATATCATCACTCAGTTTGGGATCCATCGTACCCTCATCTTAGACAATGGGTTGTAGTTTGATAGCAAGGCTTTCAGGAGATATTGCTGTGACTTAGGCATAACAAATAGATATTCCATCCCGGCGTATCCACAGGGGAACGGACAGGCTGAAGCTGTCAATAAGATTCTAGTGGGAGGGCTTAAAAAGAGGCTGGATGACGCAAAGGGAAAATGGGTAGAAGAACTACCACATATCCTTTGGACATATAGAAATACCCCCGTAGGTCCATTGGGGAGACTCCCTTTTCAATGACTTATGGAACCAAGGCTGTTATTCCTCTAGAGACTGGATTCCCCACACTGAGAACAAGTTCCTTCACTCCAAGCAGTAATGATGGGCTACTAGAGAAGAGCTTAGACTTAATTGAAGAACGAAGATAAAATGCCATGGTCCAATTGGCCTATTACTAACACAAGCTTAAGTAAGGGTATGATGCCAACATGAAGCTGAGACCACTGGCACCTGGTGACTTGGTGTTAAGAAAGGTTTTGGGTATTGCAAAGAACCTAGCATGGGGAAAATTGGGACCTAATTGGGAAGGACCATATCGTATTACGTTAGTAGTTGGAATATGTGCATATTATCTTGAAAATCTAGAGGAAAAGGCTGTACCATGCCCCTGGAATGTAAATAACCTAAGAAAGTATTATTATTAATGAAAACTTTCTTCACCATATATGGATCGTGTTGAATTTTAGACTATCTCATTGGGCATATTTTTCCCTTTGAAAAAATAGTTTACAGGACAAAATTATAGTTAAAATGGATGAGATATCACCAAAATATCAAAAACCCTAAGCAAAACCTTTACTTTTTTATTTTTTATTTTTTTTATAGGGAAAATTGGTAGTTTTTGACCTGACTTCACACAATAAACTATACCAATTGGGCAAGAATTGGAATGAGCGGGTTAGACCATCTTGAAGAACAAGGTCATAATTAATTTTCAACAAAAGGGTTCGATGATATCTGCTTTGGATTGGAAGATATGAATTTTAAAGGAAAAACGTCACAGAATTTTTCAACACTGCATCACCTTCCTTCTAAGCATGATATCTTGACAATAGTAACTCCAAATCAAACGAGGCCAGGACCGTTGGAAACTAGACATCTAGAAATTTCCATGCATATAAAATTTGAAGAAAACAAAGCTCATAAAGGCCTCAAAACAGCAGCATGAAGATCAGGCCAAAAAAAAAAAAAAAAAAAAAAAAGAAAAAAAAGGGCAAATTTGGGGGCAAAATAGGAGGCTAGCATTAGTGTATTAGGATATACCTCAAAAGTTTTAGAGGGAAGCAATGAATACATCTTGCCATATTGGGAATTGAATCTTCTTTCGAATGGGTAGCAAGAAGGCCTCATATGAAATATGGAAATGAAAGAAGCCCAAAGTCAAATATTTCTGGGTGTTTGGTAGCAAGTTCTTTATTCTCAATAATCAAGAAAATCTTGGAAAATTTGATGCCAAGAGTAATGAAGGAATTTTCCTTGGGTACTCTGTGAATAGCCGGGCATATAGAGTGTTCAAAAAAAGAACCAAAATGGTTATGGAATCAATAAATGTTGTTATAGATGGCGCTATTCCTGAGATCATTGTTGATGAAGGTGGTGATGTTACAAATCCTAAGAAGAATAATGAGGATGGTAATTCTTCTCAAGATAGTGGTGCTGAAAAAGAATCACTAGAAAAGGAATCTTCTTTTAGTCCTTCTAGAAGAGAAACGAGGTCATCCCATGTGCCACCAATTCCCCTCACTCCACCAGAGTTTTAACCTCCTATATCTCGTGATGATGATGCACTCTCAATTTCATCCACTTCAAAGAGACAATCACCCCAAAAGCATCATTATTGGGGATATAGAAGATAGTGCCTAAGAAAAGGTACTATAAATCATGTGACCTATCATTTCTATCTTGCTCAATTTGAACCTAAGAAGGTGGAAGAAGCTTTGCAAGATGAAAATTAGGTAGACTTCATGCACTAAGAACTACATCAATTTTTGAGAAATGATGTGTGGGAGCTTGTTCCTCGTCCTAATGATACTCATGTGATTGGTAAAAAATGGATCTTTAAAAACAATACCAATGAAGATGGTGAAGTCATGAGAAACAAATCTCAATTGGTGGCCAAAGCATATACTCAAGTTGAAGGCATTGATTTTGATGAATCTTTCGCTCTGGTAGCAAGACTAGAGTCCATTTGCATTCTATTATTGATTGCTTGTATCATGAAGTTCAAGCTCTATCAAATGGATGTCAAAAGTGCATTCCTTAATGGGTTCCTTCAAGAAGAAGTGTTTGTTGAGCAACCAAAAGGATTTCAAGATCCTCACATCTTGAATCATGTTCTTTGGCCAAAAAAGGTGTTGTATGGCTTGCAGCAAGCTCCAAGGGATCGATATGATCGCCTTATAGCATATCTTTTTGACTGTGGTTTCAGAAGAGGCCACGCCAATCACACTCTTTTTGTGAAACAAGATGAAAAATCACTTTTAGTAGCCCAAGTGTATGTTGATGACATTGTGTTTGGCTCATTAATTGACTCACTTGCTCATGAATTTTCAGAAGAAATGAAGAAGGAATTTGAAATGAGCATGGTGGGTAAGCTGAATTATTTTCTCAGTCTACAAGGGAAACAATGAAAAGATGGTATTTTCATCTCCCAAGAGAAGTATGCCAATAATCTTGTCAAGAGATTTGTCCTAGACTCAAAATCTCCCAAGAGAAGTATGCATCAACACCAATGAGCTCTTTAGCAAAATTAAGTAAAAACCCACTCAAAATCTCCATACTCAACCTAATGTGATCCTATCGAGTGGTCATAGACCCAACTTCGATGGTTCACCATGTTTAACCAAATATTCACCAATTTTGACTGAGTTTTGCAAATTTTGACTACTCATTTCTCACAATCTAACTATTTGATTGTTGTCATACTTCACCAACACCAATATCTCACCATAGTCTTCCAATCCAACAATTGGATTTTGGATTTGAGTCTAGAAAATTATGGACATGTGTTATTGTACCAGAGTACCAAGAATATTTGATTGGTCACATTTTCCCAATCCAACTGTTAGATTGAGCTCAAAATTCATCAAAACTAATATTTTATCCCACTCTTTCAATCAAATGGTCAAATTTTAAATCTTACTCTGGCACAAGATGGACACATGTTCTTGTATCCACTTATCATGAAACTTCAATCACTTGAAATATTCAATACTCTTCCAAGAGAGTTATGCACTATATAAACATTTCTAAGAATTGAGAAAATGACCTACAAAATACAACCCAAAACCTACAAAATGCCCCAATGGATTTGCATGTGACTTTTGATTACTTTGTTTTTCCATTTTAAAACTTGAAAATCAAGAAAACCTTAAAACACTGACTAATAGCCGAAATCCACTTAAAACTTCACTGGTCAACCAAATTTGATCAAATCAAATGGTTCTGGAACCAACTCTGAAGTTTGACCAAGTTTGATTGACTTTGACAAAGTTTCACAAGATTTGATGGTGCTCTGTTCTCATATTCTGACTGTTTGATTGTCACAATACTTTACAAACACAAATATCTCACTACATTCTGCCAACCCAATGGTTAGATTTTGGATCTCAGTCTGTCACATGATGGCCACGTGTCGTTATATCCACCCAATAAGAAACCATGATTAACCTTGTTCACACAATCCAACCATTTAATTAAGCTCAAAATTTGCCAAAACCAATATCTTACCCCACTCTTTCAATATAATAGTCAAACTTTGAATATGAGTTTGGTGCATAATGGATGCATGTCATTGTCTCATATATTGATAAAATCTACCAAATAACCAATAATAACTACTAAAGCTTCAAATATGATTGAAATACCCTCTTCAAAATTGGGAATCGACTGAAATACTCATAAACTTCTAAAGTAACCAAAATACAATCTAAAACCTACAAAATATCCATAAACTTCTAAATTAATCAAAATATAACCCAAGACCAACAAAACGATCAAAGTGACCCTCAAAGCTTCAAAATGATCAAAATACCTTTTTACTTTAGAAATGACCAAATGCCCTAAAGTACTTGGAGGGTCTTGAAAGACGTTTTTGTGTAGTTTTTAAAATTAAGAAAAAATTCTAGAGTTTTAAAAAAAATTGAGGAAAATTCACCATTCAAAGAAAATAACCATTTTTTACGCCCATATGTCTGTTGGAAATTATCTTTATTGTGACAAATTTACCTTACAGTTGCTAATACCTTCTTTTCTTAAGAAAATTTTCAATATTAACGATGACTAAAAAATTCATCACAAATAACAATGCAATATATAGTGATGGGAAAAAAAAAAAAAAAAAAAAAAGTCAAAAACATGAAAAATAAGGGCATGAATTTCCCCTTTTAAAAAAATTAGTGGTGTTGACAGCTTAGGTCCATCGCAAATATTATTTATTGGAAGGGATCCAATTCCATCACTAATACATTCTTTCTTTTAAATCAAATTAACTATATATGACGGTTAACACGTTCATCACAAATACAACTCAGTTAGAAAAAAAAAAAAATTTAGTTGTGATGGATAAATGTCATCACAAATGTGAAAAGTAAAGGGGAAATTTTCCCTCAAAAACATTTTATCATTTTTGATGGCTTCATGTTTGTTGCTAATATCTTCCTTTATATTTATGATGGAAGAATGTTTGTCACAAATATTAACACCATACAAAATATATATTTTGTATTTTTGACGCACAAAGCCGTCACAAGTGTTAATAATTCCAATGGTTTTTCTTCGGTTGTCGTAAATAATACTTTATTAGTGACGAACATTTTTATGCTGTCGTAAAAAGTAAGACAGGAACACTTCCCTCCAAAACAAATCATATTTTCAACAAAAATAATAGGCATTTTAGATAGACTTTTGCCATAAAAAATGTTTTAATATTTGACAAGTAATTATTGATGAAAGAGACTTGCTGTCAAAAAAACTAATTTTTATGACAGTTTTTTGTAGTTGTCAAAAAAGTTTTGTCGCAAACAGAAATCTTTTCATATAATATTGTACATCTTACTCCCATTTATTCAGGTGCATTTAATAAACTTCTATACAGTCATCAATCGCTGCGAAAGAGAGAGAGAAGTTATTGATGGATAAGACACAGAAAACTAAATGGTTCCAACAGAACTAACAATTTGCTATGCATCTTTGAGTTACATAGTTCTTGATGGCAATGAAACAATCTTGCGGTATTCTGCAAGTGCCCACAATGGAAAAATGTTTCTATATGCTGCATAGTGTAACATGCAGTTCTTGAAGAAGACTCCAGTGGTTTCCTATCATAACATGTGATAGGTGGTTAGAAAGTATTGTAAGCAAAATATACTACATATTTTAATCTTCCTTTCTCCCCTTTCAAAATGAATTCTGAAATAGAAAGTCAAGCTTCAATAATTTTGCTTACTACAATTATTGTTAGTAAAACTAAAGCATGATTTACTACATGTTTTAATTTTCATTTCTCTCCTTTCTATCTGAATTTTGAAATAGAAAGTCATGCTTCAATAAGTTGGATCTTTGTGCAAACTACTGCAAAATTTACTAGACATGGGCAAAACTATTTTCCTTGGTGCAATTTTTCTTGTTAATATCTTTTTCTTTCTTTATGTTATTTGAACCAATGCCAAATAAGAAGATACCTGTTGAGGGAAATCACCATCTTCCATTTGAGAATTGATTATCAACTTTGCTGCGCGATGTAGAGGTTTCGGGTCTATTTTAGCCTATTACAAGTAAAATTGTATCTATTAGAATTAGTCAAGAAAAGCATATGATACCACAATTGTTATAAATCATTTTTGAACTAGACTAACCTGTCCAGCATGAATAAGTCCCATCATTGCCCATGCAGTTTGTACCAAATTTGTTCGATTTCCTTCTAAAGGTACATATTCCTATATAATTAAGCATAAAGAGTATCTGTTATTTAACTTTTTGTCAAAAATATTATATAGAACTAGTCACGCATCCATGAGAATCATGAGAATATGTAATTATTTTTTAATGGGATATAATATGTTATTTATTTTCTAAAATATTCGTAAGATAATAAATTAGCACCAATCATTTGTAACAAAATGTTTTTCTCATGTCCTAATGATGCTATCTTATTTTTATTTTCTAAAATATTTTTTTATTTTCTAATATTTTTCACATTAATGGTGTAACATCTAAAAGCTTTTCTCTATGAACTTAGCTCATCTAGAGGAATCACGATAATACTTTTCTTACTTTGTTTTTTTCCTTCTATATATATATATATATATATATATATATTATTTATTTATATTTTAGCATACATAATGAAAAGATAAAAAATCAAAAGGCTTATAGATTGGTGAAACCCTACCTTGTTTGGGCATGAAAGATAGCTTTCACCCCAACCACCATCATCTTTTTGTGTTCTAAGTAGAAAATCAATAGCTTTGCGAATAGTAGGACAATTGTGGTAAGTCTTGCCAGCCGCAGCCAATCCACCTAGTGCAAACCATGTACCATATATAAA
>JAOXJQ010128154.1:0-15331 GCA_025762765.1 Quercus bicolor | reverse complement strand
AAATTAAAAAATAAAAAAAAAAAAAAAAAAAAAGGGATTAGACATCATGTCTTCACTACTGAATAATATAATGAAAAAAAGTATAGTGATTCGATAATAATAAAAAAAAAAACATTTGATAATTTGGAGCCACAATGAAATGCTATCCTTAGACAATATATGCACCCACACAAGAGTTGATAAGATGTTACTATAAATTTATCCTTAGGATACAACCAAGTTTATTTTGTTTTAAATATAGCAATTTTGGAGAAGAACCAGAGGGGTTTTAGAGTTTCTTAGAAAGTTTTGAGAGAAGAAGATATTGAAAGTAAGAGTTACAATCATTCATATATCATGGGTAAAGTCTTATAACATTCAAAGAACTGTTTCCAACATTCACAATCATTTTCATTTCAATTTGTACAAATTTTAGCCCAAAAACTGTCAAATTCATAAATTTTGCATATTCTTGTACAAAATTCGTACGTTCGGGTTTCGTACGAATGCTAAATTAATTTTGATGAAAAGAACTTGATAATCTCATACGTCTTATATAAAACTCTCGTATGTCCAAGATTCTCTAAACTTTGTTTTTTCATTTGTTTGCCACATTTTTTTGTCACTCTACCTCTACTAAAGTGGAATTTTTGTTTTACACATTAAAAAATTTGGGACTAAACATCACATTTTCTATACTGAAAAATATATTTAAAAAAATATAGTGATTCAATAATATATAAAAAACATTTTATAACATGGAGCCATAATGAAATGCTTTCCTTAGACAATGTATGCACCCACACAAGAGTAGCCAAAAAGTTACCACAAATTTATCCCTATGTGAAAGCTCGAAACTGTGTGAAAACTCAAGAGCTGTTTAGACTCCCAAATTGAAGTTACAGTTCGATTGACTTTACTCTAACTTAAACTAAGTGCAGAATAGAGTAAATGCGAGCGGATAAACAATTAAACTACTCTAACCCATATTCATTAATACACAGCTGTAAAATGAAAGTTAAAAGAGTAGGGGGGAAGAATGCAAACACATGATAACACGTCGATGTGTTATCAAAGAGGAAACCAAAGAACTTGGCAAAAAACCTCTCCGCCACCCTTCAAGCGTTAAGTCGATCCCCTAGACAATAAGTTGGGATACATGAATAGTAAGAGACCCTCAAAGCCTAATCTACCCAATGCACCTAAGCCCTTCAAGCTCCTACTCCAACAAGGCTTCTCAAAATCATGTCTTGTTTAGCTTTCAGGATCCTGCATTACGCCCGATCGCATCCGCCAAAACTTGGCTTCTTCCAATGCTTCCCAACAGCACCAAAACCTCACTTTACACTTTGAACTAGCGTGGTAAGTGTTTGGGCTATCAACCTCTCAAGGATTTGGAAATGGAGAGGTAGGATTTGAGGAAAACCACAATGGATTATGTAGAGAAATGTGGGTATAACAATCTTTAACTCTCAAGGATTGTGGTTAGGGTTTTCTCTCAGAAAGCACTCCTTAACATATGTGGGTAATGGGGATATATATAGTGTGGGTAGAGTTAGTGTGTATTAGATATGACAAATTGGCAAAATAGAATGTTTCGCAGGTATCTTGCAGGAAGGCCTTACCCACGAGACACTCGCGAAAACTAGCTGTCACCATCCTGTCCTGACTCTTCGCATTCCAGTCATGTGCTGGGCACATGCTTCAGTTCGCGAGAAAACTTCTCGCGAGCTACATGTGAAAACTTCTTGTTCTTCACTTTGCCTTAAGTCTTCACACACTCTCTCTCACACACAACCCTTACAAGAAATCCAACACAAAATATAGGGCACATAAGATCAAACAAAATTACAATCAAATTTGGCACGGAATTAAAGCAAACACAAAATAGTTGTAAATGACAACTTTACAATCTCCCCCTTTGGCTATTCCATGACAAAACCCCTAAAACAGACTCTAGACTTAAACGTGAGTTTGGGAACAGTGGCAAAACTCACTCACACCTAATCTAGAAGCTGTGAAGAACTTGCATGTATATACCTGTAACCTGAAACACTCGCACACAAACAAAACTTTCATTAAACTTATGACAAGTTGAATACATGGTACATATATAAGGAAGTAAAGTGCGATCAAGTTAAAAATATATATAGCATTTAAGCATATCTTGATCAAACAAGGTCAGTCATTAAAGAATGACTACAATGAACATTTAGCTCGTAAATGATCATTCGGACACGCAATGCAATTAAGACCAACACAAGGATCAATTGCATGTCTAACACACAACCAATGCAAAAAACAAGAAGTATTTGCATCAAGGATACAAGATCCTACAAGGGTACAAGAGTGTAGTACTCAAGATAATTTAGCAACATCTAAAAGTACTAAAAAAATGCTACAAAGCAATGAAATAAACGAAGTACTGAATACTAAACTGAATATAAAACCAATGTAATTAAACTTTAAAAGAAAGCAATTAACTATCTGGAAATATAAACAGATGATGTGAAAACATAATGTCTAATAAAGGCTCAAAATCCTTCCCCTTCAGTCTAGCTCCTTCTCCCCCTATCCATGACCATCTCCCCCTTTTTGTCATGGAATAGCTAGTCTCCATGTTCTTCTAGCTTTCTTCGAATTTGGTCCAACTGAGTTTGGAGAGATGTGAACTTTGTGTCAAAGCAAATGTGATGGGAATGCATGATGGTAGCTAGTTTAGATATTTTAGTATTGATCTCTAGGAGAGTGGCCATGATGTTGTCTAGCTTTTCATCATGATATTTGTAGCATCTCTAAAATAGCTCTCATAGGCCTGAAATGTAGCATATGATTTGAACTTGTCTGGATCATAAACTCATGTTGGTGATCGAGTTCTTTTTGGCCTTGGGGAGAAGTTATCAACATCGATCACGAGCTTTTTCCCTTTGCTGCGGCCCCCTTCCATAGTTGACTTCTTGAATGGAGATATCTGCACACATAAGCACAAAACAAGAGAAAAACAAGTGCAAAAGCACAAAATAGAAGCAAAAACTTGATTAGTGTCAAGTTAATCCAAAACATAAGCACAACACTTAAAACAAAACACAACAATGTCAAATGAACATGCTTTAAGTGCTAAAACATGTAAGAATCATTAAAATGCAAAAAAATGACAACTATGTATGTGTGTGCATCAAGTGTGCATGAGGTGTACATTAGGTGTGCCTAGGAGATGCATGGCAAAGCATGATGAGGCACAGTTGGGTCATTATGTGTAAAACACACACACAATGATCAAAACATGTTATACAAGATCAATCATGGGTAATCCCAAAATTTAGAACTCATTGGAGTCCAAAATAGCTCAAAAATGCCATTTGAGCATTTTATCAAACACTTGATATGCAACATTTTACACAACATGTGGGCAATGCATGATCATGTGAAAATCTACCTAAATACAAGTTAAAATTGCCACATGGGGTCAACATAGATGCAAACAATTCACATGGGACAAAGCCCAATCAAAAATTTGAACAAATTTTGACAAAAACCAACCTTCCCAACCCCTTTTTCAAAAATCCTCAAATCAATGAAACTTAGAAAATTTTCTACATAATCTAAGTGAAAGAGTGAAAAGATTGTTGAAAAACATACCTTAATGATGATTTTACAGAGTTTGAACTTGAAATTGATGGGGTTTTGAGTGAAATAAGGTTTTGGGTTGAGAGAGGCACGAGAAAGTTGAAGAGAGGGAAATAAGGATGTGTTTGAAAATCTGTCACATCAGCCCTTTAAAATTGAAAACACGCATTTTTCGCGGGTTACATACTCGCGAAGTTACTCGCGAAAAATGCATCTGAAGCACAAAGCTTTTCGCTGGAAGCCTTTAGTCGCGAAATAGTCGCGAGACAATCGCGAAAGTCTTTGTCTGAATTTTGTGTTTTTAAGTTTTTGCCTTAAACTCGTTTCGCGGGAAGAGCTTAGTCGCAAGCTTCTCATGAAAATGCCTCTGAAGAAGTTTTTGAAGAACAACAAAAAAATTCATTTTAAACAAAAACTTAAAACACGAAAACATAAAAACACACTAAAAAATATATAAAATACTCAAAAATATTTTTGGGTTTGATCGGCAAGCAATTAAGCATATACATCACATTTGATCATGTACAATCACACAAATGAAATAAGTATTAATTGAACTAAAATATCGTGTGTTGTGGGTGAGTATCAAATGTGGAATAGTCCTTAGATCAGAGTGAAGCTTCAATGATCAATTCAATCAAGTCATACATAATTGGTACTAGGGAAAGTGGTTTATCTCAATTATAGAAATGAACATATATGACCTCCCACAAGAGAATGATTACAAATCTTTGAAGCTTTTCATTTGGCTTCTTTACAAATAATAACATTTTATCCTTTTTGAACAATACATCTCATTTTGAGATCGATGCTTGAAATTTTTGATATTTCAATATTGAGAATGATCCTTTGGCTTTTTGAGCACCACACATTTCAGTAAAAAGTTGCTTTCCCTCTTTCCTAGTCAAATACTGGTATGTGCGAAGGTTTTTGCAGCTTATTATCTTTTTTCATTTTGAGATTTACATTTGGTGAGCTATAATGCAAAAGCATAAAGAAAAGTGGGAAGATATATAGGCACAAGTCTATGCAAGTATCAAGACCAATAAGACCATTGACCAATCATTCATGACAAGCTTGAAGATCAATTTACAACAGTTACACATAATTTTCAAGATTTTTCCTACAAAGATAGATGAGCATACATAACAAGCTAAGCTCGTAAATGCACTATTCCATTAGTACAAAGGTACTAGGCCAAACTCACATGTGATATACACAACACAAGCGATCAAAATTTTTGGAGATTTTTCAATTTTTATGGGTTTTTGAATTTTTCAACACACTCAAAAATAGAACATGTAAAGTAAGATCAACAAAAAAACAAGTACAAAACAAAACTTGTAAAAGAAACATCATCTAACTGAACATGTGAGACCTAAATAGCAAGTATGCAACAATGAACAAAATAAGGTCACACAAGAGATAGAGTTCAAGGAATGATACCGACATCAATGGTCTTACGCAAAGACTCAAACCTCGGACCATTAAGAGGTTTAGTAAATATGTCTGCCTTTTGGTTTCAATGTTGATAAACTCTAAACACACAATCTTTTCCTCCACCAAGTCTCAAATGAAGTGGTACCAGATCTCGATATGCTTTGATTTTGAGTGTTAAACTGGATTTTTTGACAGATTTATGGCACTCGTGTTCTCACAGAACACACATATAGTGTCTTGAGTAATTCCATAGTCATCTAAGAGCTTCTTCATCCATAATAGTTGTGCACAACAACTCCTCGCTACAATGTATTCAGCTTCAGCCGTTGATAGAGAGACTAAATTTTGCTTTTTGTTCATCCATGACACCAAGTTATTTCCATGATAGAAACAACCACTGGAGGTGCTCTTCCTATCATCAATGCACTCGGCCCAATCAGCATCCGAATAACCAGCTAAGCACTCCTTCGAGTCTCTTGAATACCAAATTCCATAGTCGAATATGCCATTGATGTAGCGGATAATTCGTTTGACTGCTGTCAGGTGTAATTCTTTGGGTGCTGCTTGAAATGGAGCACATACTCCTACAATAAAGTGATGTCTGGTCTACTCCCAATAAGATAGAGAAGACTACCAATCATGCTTCAATAGAGTGTTAGATCCAATTCTACACCGGTTGCATCAAGGCTTAGTTTTGCTGAGGAACTCATAGGAGTGGAAGTATGTTTCTTAGAGTCTAAGCCAAATCTCTTTACAAGTTTTTCAGCATATTTCTCTTGAGATATGAATATCCCATCTTTCCGTTGTTTTACTTGAAGCCCTATGAAGTAGTTTAGCTCCCCCACCATGCTCATCTCAAATTCCCTTTTCATTTCTTTCGAAAATTCTTGTGCTAGGTGATCGATTGTGGATCCAAAGAGAATGTCATCCATATACACTTGAGCAACAAGGTGAGATTTCTCATCTCTTTTAACAAATAGTGTTCGATCGGCTTGACCTCTCTTGAAGCCATGATCTAATAGGTATGTGGTAAGGCAATCATACCAAGCTCTTGGTGCTTGCTTCAGCCCATATAATGCCTTCTTCAACATTAGCACATGATCCGAAAAGTGAGGGTCTTGAAACCCCTTTGGTTGCTTAACAAATACTTCTTTGTTTAAAAATCCGTTCAAGAAAGCACTCTTCACATCCATTTGGTATAACTTGAAATTCATAATACACTCTATGGAGAGAAGAATTCGAATTGACTCTAGTCTTGCTACTGGAACAAATGACTCATCAAAGTCTATGCCTTCAACTTGAGTATATCCTTGAGCCACCAATCTACACTTGTTTCGAAAAACTTCACCATCTTCATCGGTCTTGTTCTTGAAGATCCACTTGGTGCCGATTACATGTGTATCCTTGGGCCTTGGTACCAACTCTCATACATCATTTCTAACTAATTGATGCAACTCTTGGTGCATGGACTCTAACCATTTCTCATCTTTCAAAGTTTCCTCCACTTTTTTAGGTTCAAATTGATCAAGATAACAGCTGTACGTCACATGATTCACACCATAGCCTGGTCCTTTTCTCAAACGAAGTCCCTCATCTAATTCACCAATGATATTGCTTGTGGGATGATTGAGAGTTACTCTTGACAAAGGTTTCTTGGAAGTGGAAGGTTCCCCATGATGAGAGATTGGAGGTTGAACTTCCGGAGGGGTGAGTGGGCTTGAAGATCCTTGTGTTGATCTAGTCTCCCTTCTTGACATATGAGGTGTAGACTTCTTTTCCAGTGATTCTTTCTCAGCATCATCACCTTGAGACATGTTGTCATCACCCTCATTCTTCTTAAGGTTTGGTCATTCACTATCATCATCAATATCCTTTTCTGAGATGGTGTCATCTATGACCACATTTATTGATTTCATCACCGTCTTAGTGTGCTTATTGTACACTTTATATGCTCAGCTATTTGTGGAGTATCCTAGGAATATCCCTTTATCACTCTTAGCATCAAATTTGCCAAGATTCTCTCTATCAATGAGAATGTAACATTTGCTTCCAAATATTTGGAAATATTTCACCTTCGGCTTCTTCTCCCTCCAAATTTCATATGATGTCTTTTTTGTTCCTGCTCGGAACAAAATCCTATTCCTAATGTGACACGAAGTACTCATCGCTTCAGCCCAAAACTTTTATGGAATGTTTTTGTTGAGTAACATTACTCTCACCATCTCTTGGATCACACGGTTCTTTCTTTCAACCACCCCATTCTATTGTGGAGTCTTTGGAGCTGAAAATTCCTTCTTGATACCGTGCTCATTGCAAAATGCTTCAAATTTTGTATTTTCAAACTCCTTCCCATGATCATTTCTAATTTTGACTCTGGGAACTCCCTTTTCATTTTGTAGCCCCTTGCATAACCTTTCCATCTTTTCGCATGCTTCCGAATTCTCTCTAAGAAATTCTACCCAAGAGTACCTTGAGAAATCGTCAACTACCACCATAATATAGCATTTTCCACCCATGCTTTCCGTTCTTGTTGGACCCATTAGATCCACATGAAGTAACTCCAAAGGATGAGAAGTAGCAACTACATTTACTTTCGGATGGGTTGACTTTGTTTGTTTTCCCAATTGACATGGACCACAAACATTCTTCTCAATTTTTCCAAACTTTGGCAAAACAACCATTGCTTCAAGCTTTGAGACTTTTTCCACTTGTTTGTAATTTGCATGCCCAAATTGTTGATGCCATAACTCCAAAAGGTTCACTCGAGCACTTCTACATGCTATGCTTGGTTTAGGAATAACACCATAGCAATTGTCGGTGGTCCTAAGTCCCTTCAATACTTGAACACCTTCTTCATTTAGGATTAGGCACCCTTTCTTTGAAAATTTAACTAAGAAGTCTTCATCACATATTTGGGTGATACTTAGCAAGTTCACTTTTAATCCTTTAATGTACAGAACATCAATCAATAAGGGAAGTCCCAAAATATCAACGGTTCCCTATCCAAGGACTTATGAGTGGTTACCATCTCCAAATGTTACAAAACTGTATTCCTTCTCCTTAAGATTTTTGAACAAAGATTTATCTCCGGTCATATGCCTTGAACAACCGCTGTCAAGATACCACAAACATGAATTAAACACTTTCAATGTGGTATGTACAAAAAGACAAGCATAAGATAGGCATTCTTGACCATCAAAGTAGGACTCGTCTTTCTTTACTTCATTCATAGATGAGTGAAGCTTTCTTTTCAAACAATAAAGTTTATAACACAAATGTCTATTCCTTCTCTTATATTTAACAATTAGGGAATTCAACTCACACAAGCTATTATGAATATTATGATTCCTATGTACTAAGGATTTCAGCATGTGTATAAAAATTCTAGCATGTTTCTTTGATTTGAATAACTCTAAAAGCTCATTACTAGGACAATCTCCAAATATGCTCATAAAGTCATTATCACAAACACCTTTACTATGCTTCATGTTGGCCTTTGCCATAGCACTATCCATAGCAAGCCAAGGGGTCTACGATCAAACTTAGGTAACGGAACCACAACAAGTGTACCCACTTTGATACCAATTGAAAGCTCGAAATTGTGTGAAAATACAAGAGCTGTTTAGATCCCCAAATTAAAGTTACAGCTCGGTTAATTTTACTCTAACTTAAACTAAGTGCAAAATAGAGTAAATGCGAGCGGATAAACAATTAAACTACTTTAACCCATATTCATTAATACACAACAGTAAAATGAAAGTTAAAAGAGTAGGGAAGAAGAATCCAAATAGAAGATAACATGCCAATGTGTTATCGAAGAGGAAACCAAAGAGCTCGGCCAAAAACCTCTCCACCGCCCTCCAAGCGGTAAATCGATCCACTAGACAATCAATTGGGATACACGAATAGCAAGAGACCCTACAAGCCTAATCTACCCAAAGCACCTAAGCCCTCCAAGCTTCAACTCCAACAAGGCTTCTTGGAACCGTGTCTTGTCTAACTTTCTAGGTCCTACAATACGCCCAATTGCATTCACCAAAGCTTGGCTTCTTCCAATGCTTCCCAGTAGCACCAAAACCTCACTTAACACTCTGAAAGGGTGTGGTAAGTGTTTGGGCTATCAACCTCTTAAGGATTTGGAAATGGAGAGATAGGAGTTGAGGAAAACCACAATGGATTGTGTAGATAAATGTGGTATAAAAATCTCTAACTCTCAAGGGTTGTGGCTAGATAAATGTTTCGCGGGTATCTTGTGGGAAGGCCTTACCCTCGAGACACTCGCGAAAACCAGCTGTCACCATCCTGTCCTGACTCTTTGCATTCCATTCATGTGCTGGGCACATGCTTCACTTTGCGGGAAAGCTTCTTGCGAGCTACCCGCAAAACCTTCTTGCTCTTCACTTTGCCTTGAGTCTTCACACTCTCTCTCTCACACACAACCCTTACAAGAAATCCCTCATGAAATACAGGGTACATAAGATTGAACAAAATTACAATCAAATTTGGTACAGAATTAAAGCCAACACAAAATAGTTGTAAATCAGAACTTTACACCAGGCTACAACCAAGTTTATTAGGTTCTCAAAATAGCAATTTTGGTGAAGTCCCAGAGGATTTTTAGTGTTTCTAAGAAATTTTTGAAAGATCCAAGACAAAGCCAATTAGAATACAATCCAAAATGGGTAAAGAGTTATAACTGTCAAAAAACTGTTTTCAATATTCGCGAAGTTTCATTTTAAGTGGAACAAATTTTGTCCCCAAAACTATTAAATTCATAAATTTTACATAATCTCGTACAACACTCGTACGTTTGAGTTTCATACAAACTCTCAAGAAATTTTGATTCAAAAGAAACTTAAAATTCTCGTACATCTTACATAAATATTTTGTACATAAGTTATTGTCTTTTTTTTTTTTTTTTTCCATCTCTTTGCCATAGTTTTTGTCACTTTAGCTCTACCAAATAGGTATTTACACTTTTCACATTAAAAAAATAAAAAAGAAAAAAAGAAGGGATTAGACATCACGTCTTCACTACAGAATAATATAATGAAAAAAAAAATATAGTGATTCAATAATAATAAAAACATTTGATAATTTGGAGCCACAACGAAATGCTATCCTTAGACAATATATGCACCCACATAAGAGTTGATAAGAGTTTACTATAAATTTATTCTCAGGATACAACTAAATTTATTACGTTTTAAAAATAGCAATTTTAGAGAAGACCCAGAGGAGTTTTAGTGTTTCTTAGAAAGTTTTGAAAGAAGAAGATATTGAAAGTAAGAATTACAATCATTCATATATCATGGGTAAAGTCTTATAACAGATTGAAAATGTTTTTCGATATTCACAATCGTTTTCATTTCAAGTTGTACAACTTTTGGCCCAAAAACTGTCAAATTCATAAATTCTGCATAATTGCGTACAACACTCGTACGTCCAAGATTCTCAAAACTTTGGTTTTTTCATTTGTTTGCCACATTTTTTGTCACTCTACCTCTACTAAAGAGGAATTAACATGTTTCATATTAAAAAGAATTGGGTCTAAATATCACGTTTTTTGTACTGAAAAATATAATTAAATAAAATATATAGTGATTCAATAATCAAACAAAACATTTGATAATTTGGAGCACAATGAAATGCTTTCCATGGAGAATATATGCACCCACGGAAGAGTTGTTAAAAGGTTACTACAAATTTATCCCTTGGATACAACCAAGTTTATTAGATTCAAAAAATAGCAATTTTGGAGAAAGCCCAAAGGATTTTTAGTGTTTCTAAGAAAGTTTTGAGAGAAGAGGGCATTGAAAGCGAGAGTTACAATCATTTATATATCAAGGGTAAAGTCTTATAACAGCCCAAAAACTGTTTCCAATATTTATAGACATTTTTATTTCAAGTTGTACAACCTTTGGATCAAAAGCTGTCAAATTCGTAAATTCTACATAATCGCGTACAACACTCATTCATTCGAGTTACATACAAACACTCAATTAATTTTGATGAAAATGAACTTGATAATCTTGTACGTCTTATATTCAACTCTCATATGTCCGAGATTCTCTAAACTTTAATTTTTTTTTTCATTTGTTTGCCACTTTTTTTTTTTTTGTCACTCTACCTCTACTAAAGTGGAATCAAAGCTTTTTTACATTAAAAAATAAATAAATAAATTGGGACTAAACATCACATTTTCTATACTGAAAGATATAATTAAAAAAAATATAGTAATTCAATTAAAAAAAAAACATTAGATAATTTGGAGCCACAATGAAATGCTTTCCTTAGACAATGTATGGACCCACACAAGAGTTGGTAAAAAGTTACTACAAATTTGTTCCCAAGATACAACCAAGTTTATTAGGTTCTAAAAATAGGAATTTTGCTGAAGTCTCAAGGATTTTTAGTGTTTCTAAGAAAGTTTTTGAAGAATAAGACATTGAAAGTGAGATTTCGAATCATTTATATACCAAGGGTAAAGAGTTATAATCGTCAAAAAACTGTTTTCTATATTCACAAACTTCCATTTCAAGTGAAACAAAATTTTAAATTTTACATAATCTCGCACAACTCTCGTATGTTCGAGTTTCGTACTAACTTTCAGGTAATTTTGACACTAAAGAAACTTGAAATTCACGTACTTCTTACATACATCTATCTTATGTAAGAGATTCTCTATTTTCTTTTTTCATTTCATTGCCACAATTTTTGTCAATTTAGCTCTACTAATGAGGAATTAACAATTCTCATATTAAAAAAAAAAAAAAATTGGATTAGACATCACCACTTCACTTCCACTAAATATAATGAAAAAAAAATATATATATAGTGATTCAATAATCAAACAAAACATTTAAGAATTTAGAGCCACAACGAAATTGTATCCTTCAACAATATATGCACCACGCAAGAGTTGATAAAAAGTTATTACAAATTTATCCTCAAGATACAACCAAGTTTATTACGATCTAAAAATATAAATTTTGGAAAGAAGAAGATAGTGAAAGTGAGAGTTACAATTGTTTATATATCATAGGTAATGTCTTATAACCGCCCAAAAAGGGTTTCCAATATTCACAATCGTTTTTATTTCAAGTTGTACAACATTTGGGCCAAAAATTGTAAAATTCGTAAATTCTAAAAATACTCGTATGTTTGAGTTCTATACAAACTCTCAATTAATTTTGATGAAATTAAACTTGATAATCTTGTACGTTTTACATACACCGCACATATGTCCAAGATTCTCTAAATTTTGGTTTTTCATTTGTTTGCACATTTTTTGTCACTCTACGTCTCTACCTCTAATAAAGAAGAATTAACACTTTTCACCATTAAAAAAAAAAAAAAGTGGTACTAAACATCACATTTTCTGTACTGAAAAATATAATTGAAAAAAAATATATATAGTGATTAAATAATCAAATAAAAAATTTGTTAATTTGGAGCCACATTGAAATGCCTTCCTTAGACAATGTATGCACCCACACAAGAGTTGCTAAAAGGTTACTTGAAATTTATCCCCAGGATACAACCAAGTTTATTAGGTAAAAAATATAGCAATTTTGGTGATGTTCCAGAGGATTTTTAGTGTTTCTGAGAAAGTTTTGAAAGAAGAAGGCCTTGAAAGTGAGAGTTAGAATCATTTATATATCATGGGTAAAGAGTTATAACCGTCCATACACTGTTTTCAATATTCACAAATATTTTCATTTCAAGTGGGACAAATTTAGTCCAAAATACTATGAAATTTGTAAATTCTGCAGAATCTCCTGCAACACTCGTACGTTCTAGTTTCATACAAACTCTTGAGAAATATTGATGCAAAAGAAACTTGAAATGCCCGTACATCTTTCATACAACTATAGAACGTACAAATATTTCTAAACTCTTTTTTTTTTTCAATTCATTGCCACAATTTTTGTCACTTTAGCTCTACTAAAGGGAAAGTAACATTTCTCACATTAAAAATAAATGGGGATAACACATCAAATTTTCACTACCAAAAATTATAATATAAAAAATAAAGTGATTTAATAATCAAACAAAACATTTGACAATTTAGAGCCACAAGGAAATGTTCTCCTTAGACAATATATGCACCCACACAACCAATTTATCCCAGGATACAACCAAATTTATTACATTCTAAATACGGCAATTTTGGAGAAGGCCAAGAGAATTTTTAGTGTTTCTTAGTAAGTTTGAAAGAAGAAGACACTGAATGTGAGAGTTAGAATCATTTATATATCATGGGTAAAGAGTTATAACCGTCCAAAAACTATTTTCAATATTCAACTTGATGATTTAAAATTTCCCTCAAGGCCATGACCCTACCAAGCGAACCTCTAAAACTGTCATTTAATGAAAAGAAATAACAAGAATAAGAAGCATAATGACCCTGATGAAAGATCTACATCTTGTGAACCAACCCTCATCCCGAAAACAAAAAGAAAGAATGGATAAAAAGTCACATACCTGGATCAAACATATAAAGGATGAGTTACTAAAAAAAAAAAAACTACCTAAGGGCCACCGCCCATCTCCATCAAGCTCCAAACTTGGATTTTTTTTCAAAATAACACAGAATCTCAAACAATTTCATTAGTTAGCATGTTTTCAAAACAATTTAACAAATAACATCTCAGGTGCAAGGGACTCGATTTAGTTGCTCTAAATAGAGTGGTATGAACTCGAGTTCCATGAAACTTGAGTCTTCAATACTCGATTTCCCTGAGATATCATCGAACCAAAAACCTAAAGTCAACAAAACAAAATCGAACCCAAAGACCTAGAGAAGAAAATGAAGGAATTAGAGGAAAACTTTCACCTGGAGCTTTGTCGCTGCCGCTGCCACCTCCTAGATCCTTCCCTGTTGTTGCCTAGGTTCAATCTGATCCGAACGGTTTGGGTTAGGGAGATCTGGGTTCGTGGGTTTCTTCCTTCTTTGTTTGGTCTAGGTTTCTTCATGTTTGTTCCTACTTCGTTTGATTTGGGTTTCTTCATGTTTGTTCCTTCATTTGATCTCTCCAGTCTGTTTGCCTTCTTCGTGTTTCTTCTTCATTTAGTTTGGGTTTCTGGGTTTCTTCCTTCTAGTTTGTTTTCCTTCTTTGTGTAGTTTGGGTTTCTTGCTTCTGGTTTTATGGAACTTGAGTCCATAATGCTCGATTTAGCACACCAAGATCGAGTTCCTCACACTCAAGATATTAGTTTGCTAAATAGTTTTTAAAATGTGCTAACTAACGAAATTGTTTGAATTTTAGTGTTATTTTGGAAAAAAAAAATCCCTCCAAACTTTTTTCATCATTATTAACATCTAAAAATGGCTGCATGAGAAGCCAAATGCAAAACTTTGTAACTTATGGAAGGGCCACTACCCATCTCCACCGCCCAGTTTCTGGCCTTTTTGGAAATTTGTAGTCCAATGCCTTCAGCATACGGCCAATATCATCGTTCTTATTAAACTTTTAAAGCACACACTACCAAGAAGCGATGGTATAAAAAATGAACAAGAGAAAAAGGGGTGATTTGAAACTCAACACATCTATATTTTCCTTTCCTAAATAATATTTAAGAATTTTTAAGAATTTGGGTTTAAGAATTTGTAAGAGAATATTTTAGTATGCAAAATGATGAAAACCAAAGAGGAGGAATCCTATTTTTTATTTTATTTTTGAGAAATAAACGAGGTATTTGTTTGATTGATGAATATTCACTAATTTTTTATATTGTAAATTGATAAAAAAATATATTAAAAGATTGTTGCTATTCTCCTTATTATAAAAAATATACACAAAACGTGCTAAAAGTTTAACACTACGTTGAGTTCATTCAAAAAAAAAAAAAAAAAAAAACTATGTTGAGTAAGATTCAGATCCTCTAAATTTCCTAGGGTACTCTACTAATAGATTTTCTTAAATCACAGCCATTCTTTTATGATTTAAGAGTTTAGATTTTGCCATGTCAGGATTTCACTAACAATAGATAATTTGGAGCTACAATGAAATGCTTTCCTTACACAATGTACGGACCCACACAAGAGTTGCTAAAAAGTTGCTACAAATTTATCCCCAAGATACAACCAAGTTTATTAGGTTCTAAAACTAGCAATTTTGCTGAAGTCCTAGAGGATTTTTTGTGTTTCTAAGGAAGTTTTTAAAGAAGAAGACATTAAGGGTGAGATTTAGAATCATTTATATACTGTAAGGTTGAATTTATTCAACCATCTAATTGGCTTTATTCCGTACCAAATTTGCTTGTAATTCAGCATTTAGTA